>JAPZPC010000035.1:0-259822 GCA_037952705.1 Haplographium delicatum
CCCCCCCCCCCCCCTTTTTTTTTCCACCACCACCCCGCATACCCGCTTCGTGTCACTGTCTCGGGGGCGCGGCGTTGTGTATAATAGACAGAGGCGTGTCCATATCCGGCCATATGTTTTTTTTTTTTTTTTTTTTATACAACTTTACGACAGGTTGGCATAAGTGTTGGTCATGCAGCATTTTTGGCGGCCACCGTTATTTTAAGTATACTTGCATAACTTAGGGCAAATCAGCTCTTTTAGGAGTTTCAATAGCATCGAGCATAATTTGAATTTGAATTAGGACGGCGAAATTCTCAACTTAGCGAAAAACCATTTGTGAAGAAACATTGGCGGCACAAAACTCCTCTTCACCTCCTGAAAGCGAATCGAATAGAATTTTCAGGCACCGTTCAAATCTCAGAATTATCCTGTCGTCGTTTTAGCGTCGCGCTCGGCTTACTCCGCCCATACCATACTCCTTTTGTGACAACAGCGACAGAGAAAAAATTTAAGGGATACTACGATGGAGAAAAGGAAAAGTGTGAGGGGGTTTAGCCGATTATGTTTAACGGTCATGAGATATGATTATCGGCATTTACGGGAAAGGAAGAGACTCAGATCGTCACCCCATCCCACGAAATTAATTTTTGAAGTCTTATTTTGTTTTTGGTCCAAGTTCCAGTTTCTTATTTGAGTTTATTTTATAAAAAGAAGGAATTGGAATCACAAAAGAGGGTAGGCCTACCTTGTGAGTTGGTGTTTTGGCGAGTGAGCTTTGTTCCTCCATCAATATCTTTTCAATGGAGTTTTGTGGTCTTTTGTGATTATAGTTTTTCTCCCACGCGGAGTTCAACAAAATATATTGGGGGTGGTGCGGGAGGTGTTACGGAGATGGTGGCTGATGAGAGAATAATGATAATTTCTTTTAAGGATATCGAAATGGGAATGCACGTGTCCCGTTTTTCTTTTTTTTTTTTGCATGTAGTCTTAACTGGAAGAAAAGGATGGAGGACGCGGTCCAAGGGCGGGATGATTGATGACCGATGAGAAAATGAGAATTGAGAATTGGGGAGGAGACAAAGTTAAAAAAGGGTACTCCTTTTTATATATATATTTTATTTTCTTCTGGATCGTTCAAATTTTACCAGAAGAAGGACGCAAGGGATCGGAAAGATTGCAAAGTGGCCAGCGATGGCCTCATGCGACGCCTGCTTGGAGATCCAGAGGGTTTTGATGGAATACTTGTGGTGTGGCAGCGGAGTGAGAAGGTACCAGCAGGTCGAAAAACTGATTGATATAAGTCGCATGTAGGAAGTATATATCAAACCGGGCGGGTTATACCATTGAATATTATCTATATGTCTAAGTACCATTCAACCCTTCTTGTCTTCTCGGATTTTCATCAATTTATTTCCATCTGTTCACACCAGCCAGATCTCACAGGTGTGTCGAGGCTAAGTAACTCAATGATTGGCCAAGTTAAGAGGCAGATACGTCTTATGAGCACGATATTGAAACATTGGGTTCTTATGCAAGCAATTAACTAACTACTATTGCAGGGAGTACGAACGTGGTGCCTCACCCCCACGCTCACACTTTGGATAGGGTGGGACGGATCATCGGCTTACATTGCATTTATTCGAAGGTGGTGGCGGGCGGGGAGGCTCGTATGGGAGTTAGCTTTACCGTTCTTAGAAGGCTTGGATTGGGGAGAAAACGAAAGAGGAAGTTGTCAGGAGAGGAATCAGGAGATGATATTTTGCATGGTGTTGGTTTGAAAACCTATTGGCTACAACTGCTCAAGGAGGCTTTAGCAAGTTGTTAATTGGGCGGTATATAGAGCTGTGAAAGGGATAGTGGTAACGAGTAAAAACCATCTTGGGCCTGCCACTACCGTTCAGGGATAGGATGGCGTATTATGTTAAGGTTAGTTCGAAGCACATGTACGAAGTAGGACAATTTCCAAGTCTATCTCATTACAACCATTACTTGCAAGGGCAGTGAAAGCCATCCATCTTTCATCAAAAAGACCAGGCGGGTAGTGAAGGCCACGGTGCCCAAGACAAACCTGCCCTCTGGAAAAGCCCAGCATCTCATTCAAGGGATACCTCGTCTCCGGCCATATGAATGGTAATATGTAAGTAGATACCGAGGTTACATCGCTACTCCGCCCCCTCCCCCATTTCCTTGCGCCCACGAGTATTAAAAATCCGAACAGACGGCAGACCCCTAGTCCTGACGCTTGCTCAACGGGCCCTGGGAAATCGCCGATAGTACAGTAGGCTACTTCTCATGCTAACCCCAGCCCACGGCATTCTAAATGCAAAAATGGCGGTCCGTAACTGGGGGCGGGGAGGGGGGAAGTTGGATTGAATTGGGAAGACCCGCGACTGCATTCAAACCTCTGTACCCTAATCTCGGCATGTGAACCGAGGACCGCATATCATCATCTCATCTTGTCCCAATCCTTTCCGAATTTCCGAATTACAGTACCTTCTCCTTTCACTCCGGTCTATGACGTTAGTCTCGGGCTCCTCGGTGATTACCTCTTTTAGCACTGCAACCTCATCTTTCTGGCACTCACGGAGTAGAGAGGAAGAGTGTCGTTGCCGCACCCGTGTGTATGCAAAGGCCGTGTAGGGAGGAAAAGCTCCTAACTCTTTCACTTTTATGATGGTGATGGCGCTTGATGGTGGGGATTGGGGATTGATGGATGTGCAGCCGGCACTCGTACCTAGCGATGACGGCTTACCGGCCCTGGTTGGCACTTTGCCGCTCTGAAACCCATGCTAATGCTACGGTTTCCTGCGCCGGACGGCATGTCAATCGGTGGATTGATGGAGCGTCTCGGGGAGAGGAGGTGGCGGTGTAGCCTGGAGATAAGATTGCATCGCGGGAATAATCTACTGTTATATTCTGTATATTCTGTATGGTCATTATTATGCTCGTGGCATTGGGAAGGGGAGAGATCGACAATCAGTGGATATCTCCCCCTTTCCCGGTCCCGCCCGAGAGTTAATCTCAAAATCACCTGGCTAACCACTTAAAGAAGAGAAAGCATTGACTTTTTAGCTTTTTTATCTACCCGCTATGGATAAATTATTTAGTCTTTATGATCTGATCAGGACGGTTATATCCATCCAAGATAATAGGAATAAATTACAGTTCGTCCTAGAAATACCATCCTGTCGTTTCTGCATTCCATATATTGTTTTGTCCTCTGAGATTGGCAAGAGAGCATTATCTGATAATCACTAACCAGGGGGACTTTACCCTTGGCGTGCCAACTCATCTAGGAAGGGGTGATAGTAAGACGTAGTACTATCACGGACTGGCGAATAAAAACTTTTTTTTTCAAATTATGCCCAGGGTGGAAATAATATGAACGGGTATCTACTGGCTTACAAATTAGGATTGTCCGTAAGTGTTCGGCGCTTCTTCCTTGCAACCGTTTTCATACTGGGCCTCAGAATATCGGATATATTTCGCAGATTTCATGTCAGTGACAGTTCTGACGATCGATTTGGCATCATGTGTCAACCCTCCGACATCACTGTACTCCTCTGGGATCCAGGTCGGCAGAATCCTCAAATAACTTCGTGAGATTTAGTTGACAACGTGATCTCTTTATTATCATACCGGTCATAAGTATACGACTACTTGATAACAAGCCATATTGCTGCCTTCTTTCTTATAGTTATTGTGAGTTGGAGGCACCAGCGCTAGAGGTGTATTTTTGTGTTCCGGGTTAAACCACATAGACGGTATTTTTTATTCTGTACATATACCACCGCTCCATACTTCTCTCAAGTGATCATGAATTCATTATGGTTATAATAACTTTATCTATACAGCTAACACCTATTTGCAATTTCCTAATTCCTAGCGTCTACGTTATTACACAAGTGTTTTAGAACTACATGTAGACAAATCTTATATACTATATTCCTAATATGTTTGCGGGCGCTGCCTCCTTTAATTCCCAGGAGATTTCAGATACTAGTGCTAAAGCCCAAAATGGTGGTTTAGTAACTGTCCATAGCCTTGTAACGGATGAGAAGGCAGTCAATGTGAGAGGCCTTAAGGACTACAAACTGTGGACGATGAGCATTGGTGTGCCTTAAGGACCACGTATGATGAGCTAGCTAGTTATGCAGCACTTTATGTGCAAAAAAACTATTGTGATTTGGGGAAAGGTGATTATCATTAGATATCTTCACCGAGATGTAACTCGCTGAACGTCTCCGATATTTAGCGGGAAAGGTTCAACGCAAAAGACTAAGGCACGGACTTGTTCAGCGCATCCGTATCTCGAACCAGAACCTTCGAAGAGGCATCTGGTTCTGGTTGTCACCTCTTCAGAACCCTCAATTGACTGCGCAAAAGAAAGAACAATTAGAACGGAAGAAGAAGTGGGCAAATATTAGGAAACAAAGGCGAGAAGCCGCCAGAATCGCTCCAGAAGGTACGTATCAATCAATTAATTAATGGAACATCGTTAAGCCAAAGTAGGCTCGAAAGCAGCCAAGAAAGGTGAAAAGGCTGGGGGTATGGGGTTTGCTTTTTCTGCATTGTTCTCCTGCTCTGGATGATATCATGCGCGGGTTAGAGAACCAAAATTCTGAGAGGTATGATCAGGATAACCTCGTGAGAACTAGATCGTGTTTGAAACAGAAATAATGTTGAGGTATTGGCTTTCACTGTGCTCGAAATTTTATTCCTGTTCCAATTGGACTTCGTTTTCGTTGGATATAACTTAAGAGTAGTCGTTATCGAACAAAATGTTTTTGTGTAAGAGTTGATAGACGCATCTTGGTTGGAATTTAAAAGTAAGATCCACATACGCCATGTCAGCACTGTTCTTCACGCGAGGTACTTAGAACTATAACTATATGATGCTGTAAAAGTATAGATTACTATTTCAATCCCATGAGAAGCCACATATGTAGAAGGATGGCTGATGAACACAAGGGATCGAGTGAAAACTCGAAAGGAAGAGAAGATATGACAATCAGACAAGGAAATAAGCGAATATAAAATATTTTCACCTAAAATCAAAGATGCGCCACGCCTTATTCGAGTGATGGGCATCGATTATTAAACCGCCGGACTTTTGAGCAACAGAAACAGAAAGATTGTACTAGCTTCAAGGCCCAAACAGCATTTGATTAGCTTTTCCGATAAGTCCGATGCATACAGGAAGGATTGATGTGCGGTATTACTATCCAAACGGTGAATTCAAGGAACAGCTGCTTACCCAAAAGAGATTTTTGACTTCTAAAACCATTAACTTTAGCAAAATTATGAAATAGAAAGTTTTCACATCTTCTAAGTTTGAAGTATCACACTTCATTCTCTGCTGAATCAGCACAATCCATGAATTCTGATCTCGAGTAAATTAACCCCTTCAATCAATTTATCAAAACCAAAACCACAATTCCAATAGCCAGAGAAAATCCCCAGGCCCCTATCTCAACTCCCTTCTCAACACCATTCGCCGTGACAGTCCCACTAACATTCAATACGGTAAAGTTCAAATAATTAGCATTAATCATATCCCAAAATGCACACTGCGAATAATCCACAAAGCCCACACTCATGTTAGTTACAATATTCACGCCCATACTCGTGTTATTATTCCACTGCGGCCACTGCAGCCCACCTTGAACACTCGGATTCCCAGTCGACGCCATTGCGCTCCATGCCGCAATTAGGCCCTCGCTAATCGCGCTCTCTTGCGCGGTGAAGTTACAGGTACCGTTTGGTTGTGGGAGGCCGATCCCATTCCCGAAAATGTATGGAAGTTCTGATGTGTGCGTCGCCCCCACAAAAGGGATTACCGAGGCGTTGATCTGGGTGCTCCACGGGCAAGAGGGAACGTGTGAGTTGAGATACGTGTACACCGGGATGTTGTTCGACTGGGTTTTAAGCAGTGCTTGGTATGCTGGGCAACGAAATTCTGCATCTGTTATGATTTCGTTAATAGCTGCAAATTCTGTGAAGTTGGTGAAGTTAAAAGCAGTCAAAGGGTACTGATTTGCGACGACAGACGCCGCGGGACCGAAGTTAGCGGTGAGAAAGGAGGTGTAGTTGGCTTCAGAGATGTTAGCAGATTCGTAGGTGCCAAGAGTGAAGAGGCCGCCTTCATTGACGTTAGAGCCAAATATCATGGGAACCTTTGAACCAACAGACCAGGGTTGTGCGGGGATTGTGACGCCATCGAAATGCGGTTGGAAATTTGTAGGGTTAAGGCCGCTATAGATAATTACATCTTGTGCCTCGAGTGCGGTTGCTTGTAATGCCAATGCTGATAATGATCTAAGGCAAGTAGCCTGGTGGATAATTAACCGGCTTAGTCGTATGGCTTTCTAGTAACGAACAATGAATACTTACATCGGTAACGCTGCAATTGAGGCCAGCGGCATAGTTTGCACCAAGAGCATTAGCAATGACGGGAGTGGCGAGTTGTGGACCAGCTCCTGATTCCCAAATGGCTGCGTTTATGAGAGAAGTAGCTTCTGGCAAAGTGCTGATGATAAATGTATTCGAAGCTCCAGCTGACTCTCCAAATAAGAGAACCTTTTTCTATTGAGATAGGGTCAGTCAGTACCATATCTGAGGGAAGAGCAGGGAATAACAGGGAACGAAAGCAAGAAGCTTACTGGGTTTCCTCCAAAAGCAGTAATATGGGACTGGACCCATTCCAATCCTAGAAGGACATCTTGAATACCGAAGTTGCCAGCGATCCCTGCACTAGCAAGAGTAAGGAATCCTAAAGGTCCCAATCGATAGTTGATAGAGACTAGTAGAGTATCGTGCATTGCGAGATTACAGCCATCAAACGTTGGAACCTGGATCCCACCACCTTGATCACCACCCCCATATACCCATACCTTAACAGGGAGGTTCGAGGTACTTGTTGTATTTGGAGGGGTCCAAACATCGAGGTAGAGACTATGATTTCTCGTCAGCCCTATTACAAGTTCTGAGAGAAAACATTGAGTACCAGTCTTCGGAGGCTGCCTCGGAGTCAGAAAACTCAGTCCCAAATTGAATGCATATTGAACCTTTCGTGGTAGCATTGTAGCCACTCGCAGGGAAAGTTTGGTTGTATGCTTGTGGTGACGTCCATCGGAGGCTTCCGACAGGTGCTATAGCGAATGGAATTGAGAGGAATGCATTTGCCCCTTTTGAGCACGTTGTGCCTTGAATTGTTCCTGCAGGAATGGTGACGGTGGGTGCTGCTCTGACAGGTGCCAAGCTTAAAGTCACAACAGAAAGGTAACCCAGAAATGAACGCATTTTTGAGAGAGATAATTTTAATTTGAGAGGCTAGAGATACAGTGAAAAAAACAGATTGTAGAACGACTTGTTTCGTGTTCTTATAGGAAACAAACAAGATAATCAACTCCCAGGTTCAATCCTCGCACGTAAATTTAAAGACTCAGGATCCGTAAGGCACCGGCTCTGAGATCAAGGAATCTATTCCTAAATCCATATTTATGGGTGAGTGAGCGAATGCAATGAAGGTTCGCATCTGTATTCGGCATGGAGTGGCAGAGCTGGATCATCACAAAGCGCCGTGTTAGAGGTGAATAAACCTTTGTTCATAAAAAGGTTGAAAGCTAAGCGGTTGATAGGATCAATGGATTCCAAATTTTGGGGGAAAAAATGCTAACTGCTTCTGGAACGAAAGCGAGCTCAAGTGGGGATTAGTTTAAGGGGCTGAGGCGTATTCGCTATGTCATTATTCTTAGTAGGGCTATTTAACATGTAGAAATCTGAAACAAACTTAGACTGCTGCATCTACCTTAATTTTATTTAGGAAAAGATGAGAGACTGTATGGTCAGTTCTGAACATCAGGCCATTGAGAACTCTTTGTTATTCTCCCCATACAAGAGGTACAGCAAGCCCTAGTAACTTTTGTAAAACTTAATATCCTAGATGTCTGATTGAAACCCCTAACATGAGTGAGCATAACCAGAATTCTCAAGTGTGAAGATATATATAGGCACAATTTCATGAAATACGTCCTGGTCCATAGCGCACAATAAATATAGATTATGCGCACCTGTTCTACCAAAACATTGGTTCTCAAAGATCTGAGATTTGTCCCTCATAATTTACTTATGTAAGCGAATCAGAATACTTGGCTGTTAAGTCCGAGAATATAATTTAGACATGACCTGCAAGTGAGTGCCTCTCTTTATTATCAGTTGATGCACCGAACAGTCTAATGTTAACCTCTAGTGCATTGCATTTGTTAATGAGACCGGCAGTGCCACTGAAAAACAACCTCAAGATGAACTTGACAAGCTTGGTACAAATTTTAAAACCAAATAATAACTATTAACTGTAAAACCAAAGTACACAGTATTTTAAGGAGTTTATGGGTCTGAATTCATATTAATTTAGGCCTTATAGTTCCCAAATGATATAAATCAAGTCATGTAGGTTGACATTAAGATTCTGCTCTAGAAAGCTCAAGCGCTCTGTCCACATCTGCTTTCCTCATCCCAGGCCCTGGTCCTATACAGATAGCGCTCAAAGCGAGATATTCTATCAATTTCTGGAAGTTCAGGGCATGGTTGACATAAGTCAAGACTACTGTAGTTGTTAGCAGTGGCTGGTTCGTAGAATCGTTGACTTGCATCCAGCTAGCTGGTCTCTGGTATTCCGGGAGTTCTGTCATGGCTGGGTATCTTGCAGTCGCTACTTTCAAGCTTTCCATGCCTAGAAATGACTCTAGTTCACTATTCTGCATACCATCGGTCGATGTCAAGGGTGAAGCTAGGGATCTCGTGTTTTGAGCCCGAGTGTCAAACGAATCAAAGCCGTCAACCGAAGAGCCGAAATCAGGTCTTGAAATCGGCAAGGGCGACTCACTCATCAGTTCTGTACTTCCAAAAGAACCGTTGTAATCTAGATACTCCTGCACATCAATAGGTTCTAACCATTCTCCCTCAAATCCTGGAAGCGTGGTTTTGATGATCGTTCTCGTTCGCCCAAAAATAAAACTCTCCGCATCTTTATCAGGTGCTCTGTTTATGAGCATAGTCTCACTGCCCTCAACTGTCCGAAACATTTCGGGATGGATCAGTGCTGGGGGTGTGACAGGGCCATACGGTTCAAGCTGGGGCACACCATACAAACTTTGTTCGATTCGTGTGCGCAGTTCTTGAATTGACATCCCTTTCAAATGGAGGGATAATGCAGGGTGGATCTCGGAAAAGGATATATCGGGAGTGGAGAGAATGTGGAACCCCCGCTCAACACAGGCGAGTCGAAGTCGCTGTGTGAAAGTTAACCCCTGGTGACTGTAGGTCCATGGAAAAAGAACCGTGGATGGCTGTTGGGGGATCAAGCTCTCAGTTTGCCAGGTCCGAGTATGAGATCTACTAGACATTAAAGAAACATCTATGTCTTCCTGGGCCCTTGGAGGTTCACCCAACTCTGAAAAAGCATCGAATGCCTGCATTGGTAAGAGCTTCTCCGTTTGCTCTTCAATTTCATATTCTTTTTCTTGGTTGCCATTACTCTCATTAGATGCACACTTAGTGCTCTCGCTGGCTTCTGTATCACTTACTTGCCCTTTTTCAGCAATTTTGACGGCACAGGCCTCTTTCGAGTGATTTGTAATCTCCAAGGCTGTTTTAATAAGTGCCAGAGCTACATTCGGTGGGAGCTCAGGTATATCAATGGCGAAGTTCTGAAATTTTGTGAATGACTGGATAGTTTTCTCTAGCGCCAACTCCACCCTTTCGAGCTTTGCTTTCAGCGTGTTGAACGCTGTTTCTCTACGATTTCGATATGTTCTTTGCGCAAGTCTGGTGCGCTCTCTTCTGAGCTTCTGGAGTCAGCTTGCTATTGGAGAGGAATTAATCGAATTGCTTGCTCGAGTACACACAGCGGTCTCATTTGTCCGTTCTATAGGAGCGTCCGGTATAATCGGCCGACCAGCACGAGTCCTCCTCAACGGTTCAACTCGTGAAAATTTTGTCGTGGAATACCTGGGTTCCCTCAAATTCGATTGCATATCTGCCATCATTTGTCTCACCAAATGCTTAACACGAAGAAATTGCTATGCCTTGACCAAATGCAGTTTAAAAACAGTAACCAGCCAGGGGAATGTGCTCCGTGTTTAGATATTTTCTAGATATGTACGACAAATCCAAGACAAATCGAAGACAAATTAAAAACACATTAACGACAGACCCGTGTGCAGTCATCACAATATCGCTTTTTAATTAGTGCTTATAAATTCATTCAGCTGTCAGAAGTGGGGCTCGTCCTTGTTTTCAGTGCGTTGGGTTGGCGTAAGTAGCTGATTGGCCGTTGTTTTACCCTATGGAATAACAGAAAAGTGAACCACCCTATGGATTCAATTTTTAATACGTCAAAGATTGGAATAGCGTTCTTTCAGACTTCTCGGCTTGGTTGAGTAGAAAAGATATAAAAGTAAGGATAATGGGTGACCCGATTTTCCTACTTCGTCATATATCTTTAGACGAAGAGTAGGCTCGTAGCAAGATTCAATAATGGCTTCCTCGCAAAGATCTTCAAAAACAAGTATCCCCGTTATACTAGCAGCCGGAACACATACTTGGCTCCCTACCTCTGAAAGCGAAATATTTCAAGATGATCTAGTTACCATCATGCGGGAGCATGCCATTACCAGGCTCGATACAGCCAGATTATATGTGCGTCCAGCTGACCCTCCATTGGTTCTTGTTTAAATCATTTACTTTCTATAATCTTAACGTTGTTGACATATGCAGGGGATGGGTGCGTCCGAAGTCACACTAGGAAATAAAGGTCTAGCAAATGAGTTTATTATTACGACAAAGGCACCAACTGGCCTGGGAAATGGCGCTGGGAAATACGAAAATATTCTTCAGGCCGCAAACGAGAGTTTTCAAGCGCTTAAAGTAGATAAAGTACTTTCTCCTAATATTGAACTACCTGCCGAAATTCTAATTACAATACCTAGGTTTCCATCTACTTGATGCACGGGCCCGACGACTCTGTCTCTGTAGAGGATACCTATTCCGCGATTCAAAAACTATACGAAGAAGGAAGATTCGAAAAAGTATAAAGAACCTTTCTTTTCACGCACTTCCCGACTGATGCATAATGCTATAGTTTGGCCTCTCAAACTTCAATAGAGACCAGGTCCTTGAATATTACAACTATGCCAAAAGCAACAATATGGTCCTCCCTACTATATTCCAAAGCACGTATAGTCCCGCTCTTCGCCTGAATGAGACTGAACTATTTCCTACTCTGCGCTCCCTTAATATGTCAATCCAAGCCTATTCGCCACTCGCCATGGGGTTTCTTTCCAAAACTCCATCCGGTATCGAGCATGGCACGGGACGCTGGGATGCCTCCACGCCCGGCGGGCGCATGCACCGGATCATGTTCTATAAACCGTCCTATATGAAAATGCTCGAGGAATGGGGCAAGTTGGCTGACGAGTCAGGTGCAGGGAGAGTTGGATTAGCTTATCGCTGGGTAAGGTATCATTCGATCTTGAGGGGGGACTTGGGAGATGAAATGATTATTGGAGCTAGTAGCGCGAAGCAGTTTAGACAGGCGTTGGAGGAAATTGAGAAAGGACCATTGGAAGGGTGGATTGTGGAGAGAATTGATCAATTGTGGGAAATGGTTAGAGATGATGCGGAGGTGGACAATTTGAAGGCTTTTAAGGAGGTGTTTGGAAAGTGAGATAAGGTTCTAGGTTTTTAATTTTCTGTTCGCTCTACTCTCTGCCACTGTCACTACCACAGGATACATAGCTCTGGCCAAAGCAGACACTTTCGTCCAGATAGATATTGCATACTTTGAATCCTTTTTTATATCCCATGCAACCACCCAATATTTAAGCCTCAGTATTCCAGCGAGCAGTTTCTTAGAATACTGATCACAGCTATGTGACTTGTCTCACAAATAAAAGCAGGGCCTGCTTCTGCCTTGCTGCTTGAATCGTTTCCCAACCAGAGTATACGAATTATAATACCTAACCAGGCACTTAGGTGTTTTCTCTCGTCCACATCCCAAGGACACTCATGCTGTACGGGAAATTTATGGATTATCTGCTGTTACAACTACTTGGTACTTACGGATTTATGAGAAATGAGAAATTAAAGACAACACGATCAACTTCAATGGTCTTAGGTTCCGAATTATACGGTCATAAGTTACTCTTTCTAATTTACTTTCTAATTTGCCTTCTAGACCTTATTTTTGCGTCCGCTTATCGATGCGAGAGACAGGACTCGATAGATTAAACGTAAAATAAAACTTTCTGGCCTTTTTCTGTGAATATTCAGAGTTTGCTGATTACACATACCCTTCATTCCTGAAACTCCCCACTCAACTCCAATTCCAGATTGCTTGTGCCCACCAAATGGAATCACCGGCGACACATCAAAGTGAGTGTTGATCCAGATAGTTCCAGAATCGATCTGGCGTCCAATACGTTCAGCTTCCTTAGTATCATTACTCCAAACTAAGACAATGTAAGCGCATGAATTTTGTGAGAGCTTTCTAGAATCTCACCTGAAGCTCCCAGGCCCATCTTAGAATCATTAACACGTCGTAGAACTTCTTCTTCCGAATCCCAAGACAGAATTGGCAGAATAGGTCCGAAAGGTTCTTCAACAACAATCCTAGATGCATCGCTGGGGTTGTCAATGATAGTTGGGTGGATAAAGTAGCCATTCGAATTACTGTCGACGGTTCCACCAACAGCGACTGCCCAATCCTCTTTCTTAATATCATCGAAAAGGCTCTTGAGTTTATTGTACTGCATTTCGTTCTGAACTGGACCAAGGAAAGTCTCCTCTGCAAATCCATCTCCAACTTTAAGGGTCTTGATGTGATTGACCATTGCATGGCGGAATTCGGAATAAATCGAAGAATGGATATAGACACGCTTGACGGCCATACAAATTTGCCCACTATTTAATAGTGCATAGGCGCAGACTTCAGCAGCCACTGAGAAAAGTTTAGATGGCACTAAGGTCTATATAATTCCTCACACTTACCTCTGGGAATATCAACATCTGAGCAGATAATTGCTGGATCGTTGCCTCCGCTGATACTACGTTAGCCAACAGCCTTGACCCCATTGCTATTACTCACAGTTCAAGAGTCACACGTTTCATGGTGGCGGCAGCGGCCGCAGCAACTTTCTTTCCCGTAGCTGTGGATCCGGTAAAAGAAATCTTATCAATGTCATGATGGGAAGTCATCCAAAGTCCTAAGTGATCATTTCCAGCGAGGACCTGAATGACTCCAGGAGGGAAGCATGGCATTGCAAGCTCCCCAAGCTTCAGAGTAGTGTACGGTGTATATGGCGAGGGTTTCACAATGACCGTGTTGCCCGTCAAAACCGCCGGCCCACTAATCCAATTTAAAATCATTCTCAAGTGTTAAAATAAAATTCTTACATCTTTCCAATGCTCAACAAACAGGGAAAGTTCCAGGGGACGATGGCACCAACCACGCCAAGAGGAGTGTATCTGGTAATAATTATTCTCTCTTTTGTATCTTCGAGGACCTCGTCCTCAATCTGCAGCGCCGATTGAGCTCTTAGCCAGGTAGCACATCCTCTGATTTCAACAGAAGCTTGAGATGTCTAATCTTGCAGTGAGTATCCAGCCTTGCCATCTCTCCTGAGTTTTTATTTACTTACAGGTTTCCCTTGCTCGGTTGTTAAAAGCTTTATCAGTTCATCGGCATTGGCCTCGATTTTATCAGCAAAGTCTAGCACACATGCGTTCCGTTTTTCTCTTGGCACATTGCGCCACTTATTGAAGGCAGCACGAGCTGCTCTAACAGCTTCATCAAGATCATGTTTTGTGGCAACAGGCACATTTGGCAATATTTCACCCGTAGATGGGTTGATACCGTGAGAATGAGCTATATTGTCAACAAGCCTTCCATTGATTGAGTTTCTGAATGTCGCCCACTCCATTTTGGAAGCAGTTTTGTTATAGCTGTACGTTTCTGTCATCTCTGAAGAGAAAATGCTGAGAGAGTTGATTCCGCGATTGAATAGAATGAAGTAGGCTTAAGTTCTATATATTATAAGCAAGTGCTAAATATACGAGTTAGAGCCGTTGTCCTCAAATTTTACAAACGTACAAAATTTGGCCGGAAAGTTAATGGGGTGAAGTAGGCGACCAGCGTTTTAGAGGGCTTATTTTTTCAAAAAAGAAGGGCGAAAGGATCTAAGGATCGCCTCTCTGTTGACTGACCTTTTTGGGCTTAAAGTGAGTGCGTCGTCTTGATATAGATAGAAGTCGCCAAACGTTTATTTACGAATATTTGCTAACTTATACCCTGAATTTCGGCCTTCTATCGTGACCCAGCTGATGATCATTTATACTTGCACACATATACCTTAGATACACAGGCTCGAGCGGGATACATTTGGGGGAAAGCTTTGCGACATGCATTGTGCTCACAGGATCTGCAATCAGTTCTTTAAGACAGATTTACGGCGAGGTTTTCCGTGCAACACGATCCCACAACCGCTGAATGAGTAAAGCCCAACCAATCAATCGGTGCGTCACGAAATCTCTCACCCTGTTGTGAGACGTTCGAGCCAGACAACGACCAGATGGCTCAAGGGCAAGGAAATCAATACCGGCAAGTGCAAAATCATGGTAGGGCCGGGTTATAAGATCCAGAATTAAATTCCTGAGGCACATACATACTCGACAAAGTGTCTGGAATAGTGTAGATGAGGCCTAGACCACAGCTACACCTTAAGCGCGTACCCAGATCCGATCGTTTGGTAACTAGGAACAATGCATTGCCTTGAAGTTTACGGTCATTTTAGACTGATATGTACATCGGCAAATCTAGTAAGGTTCTTAGGACGAAATGACGTTTGTTTTGCTCATCCTGACCTCTACCCATGCTATCCTCTACCCATGCTGTCCTCTATGCCCGTAAGGCGCGGTAGATATTTCTATCCTTTAACTGGCATTCATATACGGTCCAGGTCATCAAGGTTTCATCAAGGTGTGGCCCTGGTAGATCTAATTCTGTATTTATTCAAATACGCGTTCACGATAAGAGAATCGTTGGTTCAGTGGTTGACAAGCTTCCGCGCATCTCTGGCGCAGAGACAAGTGTCTTAGAGGCCCCAGTGGGGCACATATGAAGAGGCGTTACTCGCATGACTGCTTTATAACGGGCTACGTATTTAGTAGATGATTTGTTTAGTTAAATCTTTATTTTAAACTATTCCGGATAGTTATTTGCTCCAATTTCGGTTTAACATCGACTAAAGGGGAGCAGGGCGATCGGAGCCGGGTATAAATAACTATTACCATATATAGAAGTGATATCAGTATAAAAATAATTTATAAAGCAAAATAGTTTGAGCTATAAAGAGTACTAGAAAATGCTTCTTAGACGAAAGACGTCATTGGCTAGTGGCAGATGTTGATGCATATTCTGAAATCTAGGCACTTGAGAGTAAAAGAATGAAGCAGATAGCTGAACTAGAGATGTAAGAGAGCTGAGCATAGATATCAAGAGATTCATGCTTTATGAGAACGTTCAATATCAATTCGTACCCGGGGTTGTATAGTATTTGATTTGATTTGAGATCCCTTTAATATCTAGTCTCTAATGGTACTAGTCGAAGATATCAGCATATTTTGGAGTTCTCCTATCTCTCTGACTAACATGTTTTAATCCGGTAATGATTACCGTACAATTGTTTCCCGGGTAATAGAACTAACTGAAGATATTAACATGTTTTCGGAGTTCCCTTATGTCTATGAATATTGCAATGTGGTCACGAATTGTGCGGCATTTATCAATTACCATTGTCTCAACTTCAGTTTGGCCTAAATGCTAGCAAATCCCGATAGGTGAGAACTACAGGCTCTGAGTCTAGGTATTGGCTATGGAATCCCAGTTGGGATTGGAGCAGTTTTCCCTTTGATCATGATCTGGACAACATACCTCCAAAATTGATATTCAACTTACTCGATAAAACAATCAGAAGAATTCAATATGGCTTCTTGTAGCGTCAAGCCCGGATTGATCGTGACTGGAATTGTCAGTACCTGGGCATGTTTCGCAACACTGCTGATAAGTTCTACCCTCGCGCATGGGTACGGCATTTCAGGCCTAACTCGTAATGTGGTATGCTGCCCTAGGTAGCTCCCAAGTCTTGCTATTCTCGATATTATCCCTAATTTTCAAGAGCGATTTGCCTGGAGCCCACCAGTTTCAGGAAATTGTTGTAGCACGACAAGAATAAAATGGGTGGCATCTCTAACGGGCACGGAGCCCTCGATTTAGGTATGCCATGTAAACATTCGCGACTTAACCGGCCTGGTCATCGCTGGTTCACGGACCCAGAATCACGATGTATTATGTAGACAAAGTCAATGGATGGAATGACGAGTATATTGATTGATATAACTAAGGAAGGCTATATGGAAGGACGCAGAATTGATGTTACATAAGGATAATGACGCTACAGAGTGGTGAGTAAAATCTGTATTGGTATGTCCACGTGACCTGACCTCCAGTTTGGCTGCGACAGCGGTAGTTATAAGAGAAATCTGACCTGCTGGGCATTAAAAATTGTGTCACAGATATAGAATGATTTGGGAATTTATAGAATTGAATTCATATATGAAAACCTAATCGTCCAGTAGAGGATTGTATAGGCATACAGTAAAGACTAGGTTTTGCAGCAAGCCAAATACGCACGCGTGACCCTCCTTCAGCATTAAACCAAATTAAATATTAGCCTCCGTTTAAACTTGAGGGCTGCACGCTGTGGCTGATATGGAATATTGAAGAGAACTTGGCTTGGTTGTCGCTGAATACCCAAAAGCCGTCGTCAATGCGAACTTAATGCAGGCGTTTTATACATACCCAGGTATCTACCATTCAGGATTTGTCAAGGAAATTCTGCCTCTTAGAGGGCTTGGTCTGGCTCTTCCGCGGGGACGGCGCGGCGTCTCCACAACCCAAATCGAACTTCACGACATTCCATGTTACAAATATTAGGATTCCGTGTCTCATCGCTATGACTTTTGAGTCCTAACTGAAGCTTATTCCCTTCGTCTTCTTATTTGATATGGCTTAGAAGTACGCTCGAATTTTCATTTGTCGGAAACTGGCAAAAGATCTATTCTCTTACAGTAGCATTTCAGAATTTGATGATGGCGCTTTGTCCCTAGCGTGACTGATCGCCATTTTACCCCAACCCCGTGTTTTGTTTGACCAATGCAATCTCATGTTTCAAAATTGTTCGAATTGAAGGTCGCCATTATCCGAGAATCGGATCTCCGTCTAGAATTTATCTTCTCCTTCCATCTCAGACCTTAATCTCACATCCAGCTTTTGACCCAATTTTTTTTTTTTACATACGTGAATATATCCATACAGATTGAATGAGCTGGCCTCATGTTTCTTACATAAAATTTTAATTTTAATTTTTTTTAACGAGTGTTAATAGGAAGAAGGTATGAATGACTCTAAAGTGTGAATGTTGCATTCTTTCAAACACCTAACATCACCATAGACTTCAATTATTCATTTTAGTAATTTATAAACTCAGCTGCCGTCCATAAGACCATCACTTCACATTTATCCAAATTCATTCACGCCAATTAATATTGCATCACATTTTCGAAGTCCGACATGTACATCTTACATTTACAATTAATTGCTTTTGCAGCATGCTGGGCTAGTGCTGCCAACATACAGAGGCCGCTTTTGCCCTCTCCAGCATCCTCAGTATCTCGAGATCCTCAATGCAATAACGTGGCTTTGGGATGCCCTGAAAGTAAGCCAAGTACGTTCATCACTATTACAACCTCCAAATCATCGCCTACACGGACCTCCACTGCGTTTACAACAACGTCTACAAACATGGAATGATTTGGAGATTTTGACGCTCCCTGAATATCACAACTTAACCTGAATCTATCACCTACTACCTTTAGTTTACTACAGGAAGCCCAGAGGAACCGCTCTCTTTTTCCGTTCAAATTCAAGGACGCCTCGCATATTTTGCTTATACTTGGGAGAGCTTTTGCTGTCGTTTTGGTCACAAGAATTCGGTCAACGAGGCTTCAGCAAGACCCTAGAAAATATCTGAAACGACACAACCTGCTATTTATTCTTTGCGGTATTGACAGATATGCAGTAATAAAGTAAATAAAGAAAAAGAAGTTTGGTAACTAGTCTCTTTGATGGGATGAAGCTTCTTCTGCCATACGAGCCTAGATTTTTGTCGAATTCATCTTCTACTTCATCAAGGCCTCTTCCAACCTGGTTGTCTAAATCCTCAATATCAGAGAGCCGAAAGCGCCATGCTACAACTATGAGAGGCACTTCTCCAGCCAGGGTGTCGATCCATGTTTAATCGGCTTAAATATTTCAGCAAATCGGTCTTTTGAAGGATTTTTGGAGGGAGAGAACATGGAGGGAAAATTTTTGAAGGCTCATGTTCTGAGGTGTCGAGTGGAGTTTGGCATCAAGGTAGTGAGGATTGCAAACTCGATGACTAGCGCGAAGTGCGGCTACAACTTTTTGAGGGGGAGTAGGTTGCGACCTACAGTCTCAGCTGAGCTGACATGCAAACGAGGTTGAAAGGCCGAAATCCGATGACTAGGCTTTTATTTTATCATTACTTAATTCTACCTTCAGCAGATGCTTCCAGACTATTCTTAAATATTTTCAGCCCAGTTCTGGTCCCTGGATTCACACGTGACTAGCACGTGTTTGTGACACCATTCTTGAGATTAATATCTCCTAAATTGTCTACATTCATTCTAGTTTTAAAATTATATATTTTAGAGAATCTACGGTATTACCTCTAACCTCTTAATCTCTATTTAAGAAATTTACTTATATCACAGTCATTCTGATACAGACCCCCCTTGTAGCTTGTAGCGGCAGGCACAGCCAATCGGCTAGTTGTGAACGACACCTTCCCACTCAAAATTACTCTTAGATCTCTCTCAACAATAAATCATTCGAACAAAGTCATGTCCTCAGATCATACAGATAAAGGGGTAAGGGCATTCTTTCATTATTGTATCCGTTACGTGGGGTATTTATTCTCAACCCACAATGCTTTGGTCAATACTTATGTCACTCACATCAACCACTCGAATTTCTATACCTCAAATTTTGTTTGTGATTTCGTATATGCTTGTATCGCTTTCTACCATACTCTAGGTTATCTTGATGAATTTTCTCCTTTATCTTTTTTGATAATACAACCTTATAGCTAAATTTTCTACAGGCAAGCACATCCATCTCCACGGCATCGCCCTCTTACCTGATTGGCCCCAGTGCGAAACCAGGGTTCCAGTTATCCCTCCGGACAATCGTACTGATTATACTCCCATTATTCTCCTTCTGTGGTGCTGTTTCAGTCGCTGTTATTAGCTCTTATAATGGAACGTTTCATTCCATCACCGCAATTGTTGCTAACGAAGCGCCTTTATTTCCTGATCGAATGTACCCGCTTCTAAAATCATATACAGGGCTCAAGGCAGTAGATACACAGCTATCTGCGCTCGTCGTATTTTTTATTCCCGTCCTAGATATGAACAATATGGATCTGATGCTGTTTGCTGCCAGCGGATTCGGCCAGTTTGGGGCGGTGTGGACTTTGATGATGATGGAGAGCATGCGGATGGGCAATCAAGGGAAGGCTGTTAGTTTGTGAGTTTCCGTCTTTCATATCATTAATTTGTATCAATTTGTAGATTGAAACCGTGGGAATCTGGATTAAGTCAAACTATAGTGTCGGATTCGCTGGTACACTGATACAGAATATCTCGTACATGTTCACGGCCCCTCTTTATCTCTTTCTTCACCTCACCACCTCCCCAGTGGCTGAAAAATTTCCGGGCATACATACGAGTAGCGTCCTAATAATCCCGCCCAATGACTTACACGTCATTCCTATCACAATAACGCTTGGATACATCCTTCCTTCACTTCTTATGGCTCTGCCGGCCCCTGCCATCGTCTCATGGAATATGCACCAGCAACTCATTGCATTCTGGCAATTATTTCCGATCTGGTGTGTCCTAATTCACCCTATCATTCGCTCCATCTACACTTATATATTATCTGAAGCCTGCAACTCAAATCCTCGATCACCAACACCACTCAGGACCTCGTATCTAAGTGATGCACAACACACTTACCGCTTCGCGCTCGCCATGTGCATCAGCACGCACCTACCTATTCTTGTTCTTCTATTTCTGCCATCTTCACTTCTCTCTTCCATACCCCTCCTCTCCCCCATCAATACTTGTACATTCTCCTCCGTTTTCGTCCCTTACTTTCCGTCACTTAACTACACTGTCTCCTCCATTTCCGAAGGGGTACACACATTTCTCATTTACGATTTCTCAATCGGTTCTGTAGCATTTATTCTTTGGGCAATATTTCTCTACAGGAACGCAACGAAGGAAAGAGGCAACGATGCAAAAGTGTGGTTGAAGTTGGTGTTGAAAGTCCTACGATGGTGGCTATTTGCCGGACCAGTAGGTGTGGTTGGGGTATTGCTTTGGGAGAGAGATGAACTCGTCATGCAAAAGGTTAAATAGCGCATGTGATAGAGATTTAGGGACAAGGGAGGTGGAAGGAATATCTTGGTATTTTTAAAAGGATACTACTTTTGGAAGGGACGGAGATGAAGAAGAGGTTTGGTGCTATCAGCCGTCGAGAAATTGGAGTAAATATGCATAAAGGACGTTTTCGACCTTTGATAGAGGCAAAGATTGACGAATCTGATCATTTTTTCTCTAACTTCGTAATGGATGATTATGGATATTGAGAAGATAGTCTAATAAAATGCTTGAGATTACTTAAAACATGTGATGTCTTCCTTACTGTGAAATCTCTCTTCACGAAAATCTTAAATCTGTTGTGGGGCATCCTACACATGATGGCACCCCGCGTCTTGCCAAGCGTAACAAACGACACTCGGCTCTGGATTCCCCATTCATTTTCCACTATCGCTATAGAAGGAACAGATAAACCGTGGCGGAACACACGCCTACGCAATCGTCTATATCTCTGTTTTTCTTCGTCTACATCCTCCCGAGACCCTTTCCACAATGCCTATGGTCACCACCGACAAGGATTTATCCAAGTTGCTCGACACCCCCACGAAGCAGGTTACATGGGCAGAGAAGCTGGTCGCTCAGCATTTGAATAGTGCTGCGACACGCATCGACAAGCCTCCTATACAGGGAATGTTCAGTAGAACTCTGTTCGTTACCCTCGCTGACGACCGTGAGGTAGTTGTGCAATTTCGCACCGAACCGCTTGACATTGACGCGTTCAAGATTGCCAAGGTGGCACTGGGTTCATTTGTCCCAGATGTTGAAGCTCTCGGCAATGAAGAGTTAGAGAGCGCGGGTACCTGGGCTTATTCCCTCACCCTCATGCCCGGCAAGATGTGGCAGCGTGGAATCGCAGGGAAGGGAGCCGAAGGGCGTATTGCCGTGACTAAGTCATTAGGCCGCGTCTTTTCTAAGGGCTTCCTCGCCGATAACAGCTATAAAGCTGTTGAAACCAAGCTTCGACCACACCTGGATGCCATCTTGGCGTCGCCATTGGAAGATATCCTCCCTTACAAAGCGATTTTTGAGAGCTTCGCCAAGAGGCTTGATAAGTTTGCCCAGCTCCCACTGTGGGTTGCCCATTACGATCTCAACAAATTGAACGTACTCATCAACGAGAAATGCGAGGTTACCGCTTTGATCGACTGGGAACTATCCACCCCGCTACCTTTTGGTGCCGGCTTTGGCCGCATCCACACTATTGCTGGTAAATATACCGGAGGCGAGTTCTGGATGCCGGATGAATTCGAGGTTGCGGAAAGGGGCTTTTGGACGGAACTGTTTGACGGGATGCCGGAACACATTAGAATGCCGCTGGAGAAGCGTATTGACTTGGTCCAGGATGTTGTCATACTTGCGACCTTGCTGAGCTGCTTCTTCTTTGAGGATGGGAAGGTCGGCGTTGCCATGGTTGCCTTGAAGGCACTCCCGAAATTTATGACCTATCGAATCCCTTTTGTCCGAGGGCAGGAACCGCCGTATAGAGAATAACATAAAGTCGGGAGAGAATGTGAAGAGGGCATAGAGAAATAGCTGAGATCTAAATCTAAAGGCACTTAGCAAGTAAAAGCTAGTAGCTTATCAGGGGATAAAGCAGGGCCCATTCAAAAGGGATGCAAAATAAGCATATGTGGCTCCAACAATTGAAGTGTCACGTCCTCTATTTTTTTTCTTCTATGCTTATTTTCTCTACTAGGCCCTTCTGCGTCGCCAAGCGGCTACTATCTCAATACCTACGGCTATTCCTTAATCTTCACTACTCATATGTGGGAGGTTTCCCTCGGTCACCACCAACTCTGCAAATGGGCCACGTCCGAACCCGTCGGACGGGAATTTCAATGCACACTCATGTGCTATAGTTGGTTCCTACTACCTGCTACATGAAGTGACAGAAGAGCTGCACTGAACAGATTCGGGGAATGTGACTCACGGCTTTATTAGTACGGTAGTAATGTTGAGCAGGTATTGATTCAACCGGATTAGAGAATGACGACGCCAAACACCCTCCCTCTGCACCGTTTTACCTCGCCCTAGAATAGATAAATGGGGCCTTCGTCCTACGAGGGGGCAGGTGTTGCGGTCAAGCAGAAGAAAGCAGTCTTAGAAAGATGGTTAGCGGTAGCCAGTGGCAAGGGCCTTGGCCTAGCCCATCCATCAAAGGTATCAAAAGCCGCTGGAAAGACAAAGTCCAGGCGTCAACGGCGACTGAATATCTCACAAAAGGTATCCTCTAGTAGCATGCCATTGTCTTCTAGTGTGGATGCAGCAGAACCGTAGCCTTCCCCTCCGCTTGACTGTGTAACTCCGCGCAGAAGCAAACGGATATAGCCACCTGTCTCTAGCGTAGCTAAGGATCTAATCAAGACGGTTTCTACGAGCCCCTCGAAACGTGCAATCTAACAACTAGGAACACTGCAAAACCTCAGGGCGTATTGAAGAGACAACCTGCGAAGATTAAACAGGGGAAGGCAAGAAAAAGTGAATAATTACATACTCAACGGAGCCTTCTAAGTATTGTCGAGGGTCTGGCGAGGGCCGGCACAAGGAATAGTGTTGGAATATGGGTATTCGATATGATCTCCGAGAGAGATTTCCTCTCTCGGATCTAGGGGGATATGGGTATACGGACACTCGACAACTCCATCCAAATTTCAGGGCTAAATTCCAAGTTATCAAACACTCTGGCTATTGATCTACTAGCTACATTTCTAGTCTCTCAAAGGATTCTTCGATGTTTGATCATAATCTCACACTGAGGGTGAGATTTAAGGCCATCTTGCTAACAGTTGGGTGCGTCGCTCGCAACCCGAACATGCATGGAGTGGCTGATTGTGAGTGGATTGGGCGTATACTGCAAACCGGGTATCATATTTGAGAAATGCAGTTTTCTATATACCAGAGACAATTGTACCGTAGGCAGGTACCAATTTCCTTCAGGAGTATCAATTGGGGATGTTGTTTGAGCCAGCTACTCGAACTCTAGGAATGTTATTCGTCGTAGTAATCTTGCACAATGTGCCCACGATGACGTGGGGGATATGTGAAACATCTCGTCTGAATATTCGTCTGAACATTACCCCTCTGCTTATCATGTCAGGCCATGTCTGGGTCGTGGTATTGACGAAGACACGCAGAGGCTTGCGGGTCAGGGGTAATCTAAGTGGTCTGTGGGTAGCAGAGCGACACCTCAATATGAGAATGATATACATCACGTGATAATACATGTGTCGATTGAACGAAGTTCCTGAACAGCGGCCCCCAATATTGAATATATTGGGCAAGCTCAAACCGACAGTGTCTTGGCATGTACAAACATCTCTTCCGAGAGCGTAGACGAATACCTCCTGATCTGCGAAATGGCTTCTCTTATCTCGTGCTACGGGAAACTTGAAACATTTCCCTTCCTCATAATACGAGCCTATGCGGAGTCGAACTCACGATTATACTCAAATTTGCACTCATATTTTCTCCGCTCTGGTGCATACACATCTGGCGGAGGTCCAGCGCTCTCTTCACGGTCCCGAATAGCCAAGATGGCGTCTTCTAAAAACATCGCACTGATCTATTCTAGTTTCATAGCCGCCCGGGGTGGCATGCAACGAAGCGCCTGCCCAAAATATCCTGCCCAATCAATCGCCCATCAGGCCCCGAAGCGACCATGGTAGGGGCCGCGCCAATTCTGCCATCCTGAACAAACATACGATAAAGAACTCTGACTGGACAAACTGCTGGCGTGAGCACATCGCTATGTTAAGCTCCCTCCACGCAGCTGGCGAAATAGAGCTGACAGCAGGCGTCAAGCTGCCCTTCCCTGCCCATGGCCCGAGCCCTTGACCAACAAGCGCACGCGGGAGGCTCTATGGGGTTTTGAGCAGATTAGGTTTCTCTATTTATGTCCACGACTCGGCGTCTACTGATGAACGATAAAAGAGGTAGAAGTACTTGTGTGTTTCGTTTCCTCCATTGTTCAATAATCTTTTCCGACGGTTGATCCAGTCTCTGCTATTGTTTATTGCTTTCTTTCTCCCTACATATCAAGCTCCTTTAATCTACATCCAATCCTCACCATGTCGAAACAAACCTCCCTCTCAGATTTTGGAAACCAAGATGGAGTCCAGAATGTTGCCCAGCAGAAACCTATGGGATTAGCTCGCGTTGTTGAGTCTGTCCGCTTCGGGCTTACAGTTCTCGCTCTTCTCGCTGCCGTCACCATTTTGGGGACTGCTGGAGATGCATTGAGCGTCTATAATAGCACCCACCTCAGCCAAGAATTCTTCCTTCCCCTCTGGCCGACCTCCTTCGATATCAGACCAACCATAGCGCTCGTAACCTGCAGCGCTATCATTCTCGTCTCCAGTACTATCTCATTGGTAGCTAGTAAAGTCCCAGCCGTATGTTCTGCCATTTCTCACTCTTCTCCCTATCTTACCGGAACACGCTGACCATATTCAGATCCGAAGCAACCATTTACTCAGCCTGACCATCTCCCATCTCGCCCCAATATGCTCTCTCATTGCCGGTCTCATTGCCACATCCTTCTTCTACGGCGTCAACTCCTCCAACTCAACATACTCTCTACAAGCATGGACTTGTCAATGGTCATCAATTGAGATGGATATTGCACCACACTGGAATACATTGTGCAGAGAAAGCAAAGCCGCGCTATATCTGATGGTTATGATGATTCCATTACAAGTGTTAGTTCTTGCGACACTGGCGTGGAGTGTCGTGGCAGGGAAGAAATCCAAGGTTGTGAATCATGAGAGGAAGGGAAGCCCAGCTATGTCTTAAGTAACGATTGAAGGAGATAATATGAAGCTATGAAAATGTTATGGACATGTGGTGGGGTGGAGAAAAGAAAATACTCCATAATGGGATGCAAGTAATCCGTTGCCGTCGGATTTTGGAGAAATGCCATTGGAGTTGAACCTAGCATTATGTATTCTTAGACTGGGCGCTTGCATTTGGTTATTTAGTCGTGCAGCGTAGGCATCCCGTTTAATAAACAAGAAATTTACTTTACCGGCGATGTGCCCCTTTCTTACAGGTTAATTCCCCGACCTATATATATAATGCCAACCTACTGATCTCCTCACCTAACTGAGTTTCCCCTTCCCTGCTTCTCGCTAACCTCGTTCGTCAGAGTATTACAGTATATCTGACCTCGCTGCATCCATACTGCACAAACGCTAAGTGATAAAACCTAGAATATGGCCGGCTATTTCGACAAAAAGCGCAATATTTTCAGTTTTTTTTATAGGAATTTCTTAATAGATTTTGATTGTTGTAAATTATCTACTTTAAACTATATATGATTCTCTATTCTGGGGTAATTTAAAATTGAGCATAATTCTTACTCCTAATTCAAGGGCGATTTCATCAAGCGTGATTTCCAACTGGGGATAAAGTTTATATATTGCTTTTTTGATTCAAATAACCATCCTTAGGAAAGGAACTTTCCCTCCATCCTTTACACTAACAATATACTTTTCAAATTCCAGGCATTTCGATCTCCATACTCGAGGTGCAACGAGCGGCATGACTCCTGCGGTCAGCATTTCGTTCTACCTGACAGAATAGACGGGTCATGGAAGTGGCCCGTGAGAAGACGCGGGTCAGGGAATAACAGTCGGGAACAGTGCCAAGTGCGTACTTGTCTTAAGCCAATCAGATATAGTGGCCCCGCGAGGTACTTTCCTGCTTTCTTTTACCGTCCGTCTCTTGGTACACAAAAGAAATATGACGGGATCGACGAGATCGACGAGATGGAATGAGTGGCTCTGGACTTGTACTACAGTACTATATTCTCTCCCTGGCCGTTGCCCTAATGCGTGGGTAATACCGAGAGGGATAACCCTGCGGATCATCGCCCTCGATTTTATCGCCAATCGAACGATATCGCGTTTTCCACGCCTTGGGATTTCCCACTACTGAGCGATCGCGTCCGCACGTCCCCTGACTTGGACTCTGCATCCCGCAGCGTGAGATGAGTTCCGTCATGCAGATGTTTCCCCAGGATTATCAGCCCATATCGTATGGAATTATTTAGGTTCAGCAGTCCATACTTCGTAGAGCCAGCAAAGTCCATGTCAAGTAGGGTCAAACCACTTACTCCACGGCTTAGCCACGGGTTACAAGCAAGAGTCAGAAAGACTTTTGGATTCTAATCTCTTCTGGTGCTGTTCAGCCTCATGTCCTTGTTCAGGTGTTTTAATTCCCGCAAATAGCTTCAATAGATTGTGCATAAGTTCATAATAAGTGCAAGCCAAGGGCGTTCGCAGCGTGTGTGCTCTACGGTGGTAAACCACACCGTTGATCTGTCTACAACGATATACACACACTAGTGTTAGTGGAGTGGGACAACCATAAGCCACGAATTTCCTATGATGAAATAGTACGGAGCGGAGTTCCTAGTCGTGCCACGCGATTTAACAGCCTAGATGTACCGCTAGTATACAGTACTTTATGTCCTTCGACCCTTTCTAGACCATTGATCTAATTTCGAAGTAGAGCATCTACTACGTGCCTACCAAACTCTTTTCCTGTCGCTACCAGGAACTCTTTTCTTTGTGGCCATGAGTTTCCACCCTCGGATATACTTGCAGGAGACTCTGGACCGCCTCTAAGCCACGAGGCGATTCCTTGCTAGTACCTTTAGTGTGCCACACTGAGTGTAAAGAGTACAGAGCACAGAAAAGCCTTGATATTCGCGATCTTGATATCCTTTTCAAAACTTTGGACAAAATCCCATTCGAAATCATCATGCGGTTTCATACAAGCATCCTTATCATCTCGCTGGGATTGTGCTATGGAGCAACTCCAGTTGCTGCATCTGCCGTTAATGTGAGTGACATTTTAGCTGAGATACCTACATGTGCAGTAAGTCCCCTGCGTTTCAATATGTTATAGCAGAATTGACGCAATCCAGCTTCCATGTATCTTAACCGAATTAACCTCTTCGCCTGCTGCGCTCTCTAATCCCACGGAAATATGTTCAAACAATACTCAGCAGGCCGACATATCTAAGTGTGTTATTCAAAATTGTAATTACACCGAGCAAGCGCGTATGGTTACCCCTTGAAATATATCGTACAGAACTGATTTTGGCAGAGGTCGGCGAGGTTAATGGGAAATTATGTGCTGGAATTCCAATTCAAAGTCGTGCTTGGACAGTCGTCATTGTCAGTCTGGTATGTGGCCCTCTAGCTTTAATTGCTGTGGCTTTGAGATTCTACTCTCGATTGTTCATCACAAGAAACTTTGGATATGATGATTGGGCAATTGCTGCTGCCGCGGTGGTATTAATTCTTCTTATTGTATTTGATATCCTTAGTACGTCTATCTCTGCTTTCTTTTAGTATGGCATATTACTGACGGTAGCCAGACTGCTTGAGAAACGGGTTTGGTCGGCATTATTGGAATATTGATCCTCTACGCATCGTAGAAGGCCTAAAAGTAAGTTTGGATATTAATATTAATACAATTCTAATCCGTTTTCCTCTTTTACACCCAAAAAAAATCCGAGAGGGTATCTTTTATCCTAAAATGAGTTTCAGGGCAACTCTTACCTTAATGCCACAATTAAAGAGACCTCCTAATTAATTGAACAGATATTTTACGTTGCAGAAATTTTGTACATTACGATAATCACTCTGGTTAAAACGTCGATTCTGCTTTTCTACGCAAGTCCTCAGTCTCATTGCTATGAACTTGACTAATTTTTGTTCAAGTTGCGGATCTTCCCTAGTGCTTGGTTCAAGCTCGCCAATTTTTCTGTTCTGGCAGTCGTTTTGGGTGCTGGCGTAGCCATCAATTTTGCCATCATATTTCAGTGCCATCCTGTTTGTATGTAAAGTACCTACAACTATAATAATGCTTGTACTAATTATCCCAGCCGGAGCCTGGGATCTCACCCGCTCTTCAAAGTGCATTGATGTCAATACATTAGCATACGCAGCTGGTGGGATTTCTGTGGGACTGGATGTGATTATTCTACTTCTGCCGATTCCTCCCTGTCTCAAGCTGCGTATGAATTTGCAGAAGAAATTCAATGTTTTGTGTATGTTTGGTATCGGCGGAATGCAAGTTTCCCCATCCTTTTCTGGCAGCTAACTGGGCTCACACCTCTTCTAGTGCCTGTATTACTAGCATTGTACGTTTGAAATACCTCATCGGTTTTGCCACAAACTCAGATCCGACATGTAAGTTCCATTCTCAACCGAATACCAAGGCTTCGACAGAACCAAATAATCTGACACTATTAAAGGGGATAACTCCCTTCCTTCTATCTGGTCTTTCCTTGAAATATGCGTTGCAACCATTTGCGCGTGCCTGCCAGCCGTACGCGCTATCCTCTCCCGCCTCTTTCCCTCTGTCTTTGAGCTTGTTACTACAGGAAACTATTCTCGCTCCTCCCAAAAGGAGAACCAGCAAACTAGCGACTACACGTTTTCGTCTACGTCACGTACCGCTCCCCCGGAACTCGGCTCACGCATATCCTGCGGCAAACGGGTAATTGCTACTCCCGATGTCAAGCTCCTCGCTTCCGAACCACCGTTTCCTAACTTTGATCCGTCGATCAACGAGAGCTCCGAGGATATGGAGATGAAAGTCTGGATTAATCCGAGGTTTGACCAGAAAGGTAATGCAGTAGAGGCTGAGAGACAACCGCCGGAAGCTGGCAGAGCGGACAGCTTTCATAGCAGTGAATCAAGTGTGTGGGCCTTGCAGGGGGCCAAGGAGAGTGATCAAAAAGATGAGAAGAGTAAAATGGAAAGTGGTCGGAAGAAATCGTCGTCGCCTTTCGACAATTATTTGGATGGGATTTTATACGCTAGCAAGATGACTGAATAACTATGCTCTTTCTCACAAATCAAACTTACGACGAAGAGTCACGACGGGACAAGAAGCCCAGCCAAGGGACAATTCAAAGCAGGAGATCAGACGAGTATCTTCTTGAAACTGCCCACTCAATTAAAGGAGCATTGGTCCCTCCGGTATCTGAGGAAGATATCGAGGAATGGACGAGGAATACAGAATTTGGCTGAAAACCTTGAAATGAGAAACAATTGCTCGAATTCTGAAGTTCGAACTGTGTGCTTTATGCACAGAATCGGAGGGCTTTCGACTGCTGCTGAGGCAATAGGAAACATTTGCCTGACGAATGATAGACGAATTTATGTGGTAAAAGGATGAAAACTGAGGGAGGATTGAGGCAAGAAAGATATTTATGCGGGATCTTCACAGATTGATAGGAAATAGATATTATTACAAAGAATATATCCTTATGCTGTCAAGCGGCGGGTTCCAAGAGGACAGGGATGTGCAACGGAGATGTGGGCTGGTGGGGTAGCTCTCGCTTCTGCAACCGCGAATCGTTTGGTTCACAGGACTAAGTTTAACTGAATGTCGTCTTGAAAACTCACTGCGTGATCCCAAATTTGATTCCATGCGCTCGTGGTATTAAGCTAACTAACTAACTAGCTAGCTACATTTTCGGCCCCGAGATATATATATTTTAAGAGCGAGAAAAATATTTACAATCAAATCATCCGACTGTCCCGACGTCTCACCACAACCACAATCAAATATACACCTTTCCCATCATTTTTCGGTCCCACACACCCGCGGTTCTTCCCACCAAGCGTTTTTAAACCCCGATTTCTTCTAAACCTCACACCCGAAGTTTTGCCTCCACGACTGTTGGTCTCGGAATGCATTTATGCAATTCCGAACCATGCGAGATCCATGGACTCGTGGATGGGAACGGTATGGCCGACACCCTGTGCGCTATATCCGACCAACTTGGTTCCGTCACCGTACACCATCTGAGTGTATCCGGATTGTGGGTTGTTGGTGACGTTCTTGGTGAAGGGTTGGTCGAGAACGTTGGACCATTCCTTCATTTGCTCAGCAAGGTTGGGGTAGTCAAGAGTGTTGTCTGCTGTGCCGTGGAAGCTATACACATAGTCAGCACCAAAAGGAATAAAACAGAGTGAATAGCATTTATGAATAGGAGAGTCAACGCACATTTGCATCTTGGGGTAAGTGCCATTAAATCCTGGGTAGTAGCTTCGGACAAGATCTCCCCAAGCTTGTGCGGTCTTTGTCTCCTGTCCATTTGCGCACTGGTTGTTCCAGCCGGGAGTACCCATACCGGCAGTCGCACTGGCAACAAAGAAGCATCCATCTGGAACACCGGAGTAGACGGATCCAGCCTTGATAACATCCGGGTAGGCGCCGGCAAGCACATTGGTCATCATGGCGCCGGAGCTGGAACCTGTAGCGTAAACTCGATCGGCATCTCCACCGTAGTTGGTCACGGCATACTTGACCATGTTTATGATTGTTTCGCTGTCACCACCCTTATTATGGGTTAGAGAAGCGGTAGAGGCTACATCCCAGCATCCTCCGGAAGATGGAGAGTTGGGATAAATGACGATGAAACCGTGGGTATCTGCTAAACTTGCGTAGTTGCTGCCAGTGAAGTAGCCATTTGCAGTACCAGTGCAGTAATGGATTGCCACGATAATTGGAGCCGGTGATGTCTTCTTGGTTGGAACATACACGTACATGCCTGCCTTAGTAGGACCAGAGTTGAAAGCGGTGACATGTTGCAAGGATGAGCTCAGTGCGTTAGCTACGCTGAAAACAGCGGCCGAAGCGGTGATAGCTGAGAGGAAACGCATTATGGTGGTTTAAACAGCGGAATTAGATGTGAAAAAGAAAGCCACCGGTGTGAGAAGATGGGAGAGTATATTCTGGGAGGAGGGCTTTATATTATACAAGCTTTGAACAAACAGCACCATAGCGGAGGACCAGGATCAATGAAGTTGATTTATATCAGATGCATCTAGCTTGTGCCGTTTGTCCGAGGCGTCTGAAGATTCATTAAAAAAAAGTTCCGAGATAGGGGAAGCGTCAACAATTTACTTTAGTAGAAACAATCAATCGAAAGACCAGTAGAAACGAAGACAGCAGTATGTCAGGTCCCGTGAACCTCCAGGTTTAAAATCAGTTGCGGGGCATTATCGATCAACGCGAGAACAAGCCAATATACGTAATGCTATATATGAAAACAAAGTGAAATTGCGGGGTCGCTAGGTTCTTACCGAGCTTCAATATAATAAGGCTTGTTTCGAATTTGCCAAATTGTATCACGGAAGGGAAGAATCTTCGGACACGAAAAAGAAAACCGCAGATGCAGTCAGTAATAGCCAAAAGTTCCTTCCGGCTGTTGAACATGGATATGATGCGAGTAGTGCGTACCCCTTTTCTTCCAGAAGATCAACCACGTGACAAATCTGGTTTGAAGAGGCCCCAAAACCTGTGGAACTAACAGACTCGACTTAGAAAAGTCTGCCAATTAGGCTGAACATTTGATCTTATCTATGCTGAAGGCCCTGGCACTTGACCCGAGTCTTACACCAGTATATATTGGCATACTCTGGACACGAAAAAAATGACGTGTGCAGCGCATGAAATATCCTTGCTTGGTGGTCCGAGCAGCACGAATACGTAGCTTTTTCCGCTAGAATTGAACAAAAAGTCAGATGAGAGCTTCGGGCGATCAAAGATATTGCGATACATGGGCTTCTGCATGCAAAGCAAAATGCTCACGGCAAAGTCTGAATCCACGCTTGTGGGGGGAAGTTGAGCAAATTGATCAGTTCCCAGTTTGAAAAAAAGGGATTGGACGAGGTGGGTAGAAGAAGCTGGAGAATCCCGAGATTGAGCTGTGGCCCTAGAAGAATAAAAAGTACAAGTTTGTTTTATTAGCTGTGAAGCCGCGTTTGGACTTGAGATACAGTATGTATGTTGGAGTACAAGTTGAAGTTGTTGTAGAGCCGCGGTTTTAGACCGCTGAGTTAGCTCAGGTGGCCGAGGTGGCCGTGGTGGCCTGCTTTGCGCCGATTAGTCATCCATCCTACCAGAGAGACGGCGCGGCGCGCTGTCCCTGCGGCTTTGTGCCATCTCCCGTCAACAACAAGCAAACCTCTATCTCGTTTAGGATTTCTATTGGCATCTCAACAAGTCTTGCAGGCATTCTTGCAGTATTGGAAACCGGGGTTCATTCAGCTGAATAGTACCAGACGGAAGCTGTTCGTTGCAACACAAAATACTCGAATATGCTACAGAAATTCGTGATTCAATCCTTCTTGTTTCAAGTCCGGGTGAGTGGGCGTGGGCGAGAACAGCAATGGTGAAACCATTCGTGTTGAGCCATGTCATCTTCCTCTATATTTTCTTTCAATTTTCATTTTCTCAATCTAGAGTCGGGCGCCACTCCAAAAGATTTTGATGCTGTATCGGACGTGGCACCTTCGAATGGCTGCGCGCTAGGATCAACTACTCCGTACTTTTGCGTCGAGATATGGTGCTGGATTTCGAACCGTCTGCTGGAGTCACCCTTCAATTCGACTAACCTTTTTCCCTGCGGGAGCTGAGTGATGATCATTCCCTGATGACGTTTGTTGTGGTTTTCTTATGTCCTGGTTCAAACTCTAGGAGATTGATGGAAAAGTAACAAATAGGACCTGGTTTTCCACAACTTATCCAATGTTGCTTCTCAGACAAGTCATTTCACTTTTGCCGGTTTCAATTGATACAAACAGAAAAGCTTATAGTAGCATTATAAGCACTTGGCAGGACTGAATCAACTCTCTCACTTTCTGACGAGGCATGTGAACTGAATCATACAGCTGTACTGTCTCGCCGAGGAACAGCTCCTCGAGCTTTCTTTTGCCTAGTGCCAGTTTTCTCTTTTCTCGCCCACAGCTTTCAGCGACTCGTCGGTCGCACAACAGATATGCCAGGCTCGATTAGAACCATCGACGCAACATATCAAAGACACGACCCTTCCGATTCTCTCCCTTCGTCTCCCGAAAAGACAGCCTTTGATCCTGAAGAGAAGCATCACGTCTCAGAGATAATTCTACCACCTTCGCCTGTGAAGAGCGACGTTACTATGCCAGAATCAAGTGCGATGGAGAAGGTACCTCCAATAGTACAAGCAGAGCGGCAGATTATAAGAGATATCGATCGGGGTTCACCCGGCGACCAGTCAACATTCCTCAATGAGAACACAGCAGAGCGCAGAGATTTAGCAAGAAAGAAGAGTCAGTTTTATGGCGAAGTATTTGCGGCTCGAGAGTCCAGCCTCTCAGCTCGAGAACGAGTTGTCAGGGAATCTATGATTATGGCAGATGTTAGAACTAATGTTATTGTAAGTTGAGAATTTCTACCTTATGGGAGTATTATTAATATCTGTCAGATCCAAGACGAATACACATTCATCACCGATCTTTCCTATGCGCTGTCGACTCGATACCAAAGATCTCAGAAGTCAATTGTTGTCACCGTTACACATTCATGTTGCATGCTTTTTGGTGGAAATTTTGAACCGGCATATTCTCTCACCATCACTGCCCTCGGATCGCAGTTACAGCCTGTCACAAACAAACGGAATGCGGCTCTTCTCTCTAAAATCATGGAAGACGGTTTAGGGGTTCCGCCTCAACGAGGAATTGTCAAATTCTCACCCATTGCTGAGGAAAACATGGCAATAGATGGCAAGACAGTATTGGGCGAGATAGAGGAGCTAGAAAAGGGAACAAACGAACTACAACGAAGCGGATCTCCAGGCCCAACGCAAGGTAGACGAAGACAAAGCACGAAATCGATGCGAAGTCTGAAAGGTTCAAACCAACTCCCAACCCATAATGAGCGCATCTCACCGCCACCGAACGAATGCAATACTCCTCCGTTACCACCTATCCCAACAGAGAGCGCTATGGATCGTAAGGCAAATCAGGCACAGAGAGTAGGTAGAAGAAAGAGTTTTATAACTACAATATTTAAGAAAGCTGGATAATCATTCAGTTTCTGATTACTGGGTGCAAAGTGGTTTTAAGTTGAGCTGGAATAAAAGCAGTATGCGATCAGTCACTTTTCTTCAATATTTGGTTAGCACGGCGTTAGGGCAGCGAAATACTTCATCCGAAATTGGGCATAGGGAATTTGACGTATTGAATAATGAACTACGATAAAATCTCGCGGATGTTAAGAGAAAAATAGGAATTGCTTGAATTCAAATAGCTCAACCATTAAACATGCCCTCAATCGTCAAGGCAGATTGGAATGTCTGCACAGGAATTTCTAACACGATGGTAAATAATTAGCTGCATAATGCAATGGTGATCTAGTAATGTAACCTGGTTACGCATGTCTTCCGCTGTGAGTAGCCGCATTTGAGGTTGCTATTGGGTACACACGGCCTGCACAGAAACCATATCTATACTATCTGGTTGAGTCCTTGTCTTTTCCTTGTCGAGTCTGGAGACCTTTCAACGGCCCATAAATGATTATATTCCATTATTACCATGGATATTTACAGCCAACTGAACTTCTTCAATACAATAAAGGTCCCTGTATTATAATGTGAAAAATGCCTTAACTTATCTTCCCCACGCTCCAGCCAGGGATTTTTCTCGCTTGTTCTGGTGACATCTGCACCCTGCAAAATTGGCGGGGCACCGATGAAAATCGAACTACCTCTCAGCCTTCCTAATCTAACCCACCGACGACAGTCAATTCCTTGACTCCATCCATCCATCCATCAACCAGAAACGACTTTAAGAAATTGGCTTCTACTCTCACCCTTATTGCTCTCGCCTTCCGGTCTTGACTCAAGGCGTGAGCGATTATTTTGGTTGACGGTACGTAACCAATCGTCCCACCCTCACCAATCACCACTGGTGAGATAAAGGACGAAAACGGCAACACAGCAAGAGAGAGAGAACTGACACTGTTTGGTTCGTCTAGATTGAGATTGAAATAGAGAGAAGCCAGCAAACAAGCGCAATATCTGTGAGGACGCAGGTTTGGGCCAAGTCAGAGAGCCCTGACCAAGGGGACGAGGAGCCACGATCGGACCCCGAGTTGTACAGAAGGCGCAACCGCAACAATGGAGGTATGTGATTTTTCTATTTCTATTTCTAATTTTTATGTCTCCTCTCTTCAACCTTCACCGGTCCAGGTTATCGTTTTAAGGATTAGGGTCGTACTGTCGCAGCCCCTAGATCTTGAATCCTCGTCCCTCCATCGAGAGCATCGAGAGCCTGAGGGTGGCAGCAAGTTGGAGGGACCCTAAGACCCTTCACTCAACTATTTACTGTCCCAGTATGGAGTATTACATAGATCGGGACAAGGTATCCTGTTGTGAACATTGTCTCGACAGATTCGTGCAACCAAATCTTCAAGGTCAATATTTATCACCGAAGCTTGCAGAATCACTTGTCGCTGTCCGACACTGAGTCACGTTATCGGCATCAGCGCATGATAATCGTGTTTGCTGGGGTTTTAATTGATGAAATTCCAAAAGATCTGATCAGTATCAGTCTACCCCCAAAGTTATGCTGGTCTGAATGCTTGTCCTGCGCCTCGCCGTCGATATTGATATTCTTGATTCATGTACCCGACGCCGAGTCCTCGGGATCAGTCATGAACCGAGACTTCCTGGGCCGGCAACCGTTGCGCAAACAAATGAGAAGGAAATTACTGTTATCCATCACTGAAAGTTTGGGGAGCGGTGTGGAGATCTGTGACGCCGCCATGAGAACGCCACGACCCGTTTTCACCACACGACTCTTGTCTCTCACTTACCAAATCACCGAAGTTACACGCAAGTGGCGTTAAACTTTCATATATATCATCATACATTCCACCTTTATCTTTTCAAACTTCATGCCTCTTCTACACAATGGACGGAGACGGACTAAGACAGATGGGACATACAACGGTCCCGCTCGTCAAGGTCCGGTCCGTCATATCAGTCTAGCCCAGCTAAATCTTGAACGTGTCCATGAACAGAACCGAATCAATACCCAAAAGAAGGATCCCGCCAAGCCATTGGAGCCGGCTCCAGGTACTGCTGCGAAGGGAAAGCCAAGATTGTTGTTGATGGGCCAGCGACGGTATTTATGAAAATCTTTCGATGTTCAACTCAACCTGACAGTGAGTAGAAGCGGAAAGTCATCTATTTCAAGTGTTGTTTTTCACAAAATGCCTCCGAATGAGACTCTATTCTTAGAATCCACCGCCAGAATTCAAAAGGACTCCATGCAGTAAGTTATAATATCAAATTATTTAGACTATTTATTGATACCCATAGCTCCTTCATGGACTTCCAAGTCTGGGACCTCCCGGGTCAACTTGTCTTCACGGACCCCCAATTTGACCTTGATGCTATCTTCGGCGAAATTGGTGCCTTGATTTGGGTTATTGACGCTCAAGATGATTACCTCGAGTCCATTAACCGTCTCAACGAAACAATCTTGAACCTTCAACCCAGCTACCCCAATGTCAACATTGAGGTTTTCATCCACAAGGTCGATGGCCTTTCAGATGATTACAAGCTCGACATTCAGCGGGACATCACGCAACGCATCCAAGACGAGCTCTCCGACCACGGCTTTGAGAATGCACCTATCAATTTCCATCTCACGTCAATCTACAATCACTCCATCTTCGAAGCCTTCTCCAAAGTGATCCAAAAGTTAATCCCTCACCTCCCCACTCTCGAGGCTCTCCTAAATAATCTTTGCCGCGCCTCTGGCTTTGAGAAAGCATATCTGTTTGACGTCCTCTCCAAAATCTACATCGCAACCGACTTTGGTCCAGTTGACATGCCTTCCTATGAGATCTGCAGTGATTATATTGACGTGATCGTCGACATTTCTGAGATATACGGCTGGAGCAGGCCAAAGGAATATATTGACTATTTGGAAGGGCCACCGTGGAACAAGAAACTAGAGGATCAGGTGGCGTGTAATGATGCGGAGGCCTGTATTGTGTTGACGGATGGTAGGAGGCCGATCATGCTGAGAGAAGTGAATAAGTATCTTGCGCTGGTAGCGGTGATGAAAGAGGGAAGTTATGTGAAGATGCCTGTTATCATAGAGAATGTGGGGGTTACGGTCGAAGGCTTATTGAAAGCCTTCGAAATCACAAAGCAGAGGAAGTAATGGCCAGCTACTAAGGAAAAATGCTTTTGTGCAGTGGTTTATCGGAAGCAACTTGGGTCCTATGGGATCTATAACTGCATTAGTCCTTGGTGGGAGGCTCACCTTTTATTTCACCCAGATTAGATCATCAATGCGGGGTCATAAAAGATACCAAGGCGTTTTCCGTCGTTCATACTCTCTTAAGTTCAAGGCGAGCTAGTATCTACGCTCTTGGCTCTATTTTTTATAAATAATGTACGAAAATCATGCATACACACTAAATAAAAGTTCTTTCGATTTTCAAAAAATTCATTTATTTAAAAGAAGCTAGCTAGATAACATCACAATAACAGATCACTCAAGCAATATGTCTACACCTTTATCTTTCTGCTCTTCCTTCGCTAGATATCACAGCTAAAGCGCTCCGTACAGTCCGTTAAAGGTATCTGTACCTCTCATTTAGGCCCTGGTCTCCCCAAATTTCGCCACGGGCATAACCCTGTCTCATAAAACACTCTTTATGACACGTGGTGGATGGCACATTGCAACACTTTCCCCAAACTATCAAAACAGAACGAACGAAGGTCTCACCTGCGGGTATAACTGTTTAACTGTTTCCACCGTCTTCTCAATCATTTTCTAGCCCTTAATCATCAATTCATCGGTTTTAGTCCCAAAATAAAGTAACAGTTTCAACTCTTTGACCTGTGGAATCATAACCATCCAATCCCGAATGTCGCCGGAGATCAGTCGGGCAAAATCATTGTTGTCTCCTCGATAATCTAACTCCAATTTCGAGATTCGATCCCAGTCCGTCCTCTCAAGCTTCCAGATTAATTTCTCGAGCCGCCTGGTGCTTTCTAGTAGGAGAGGGAATCTTGTCCGGTGACGGGTGTCAATGACGACGAGCTCAAGACAAACATCATCGAGGTCAAAATTGACATATTGATATCCGGGGGCAAGGGAATGTTTCCATTTTAGAACCGGTGCAAGGCGATGGAGCGGGACTCACGGTTTATAAGGAATGCCAAAGGGATGTGATTGCGGCTGGAAACGAACTCTTCCGGAGGAAAACAGATGGCTCGCGTTTGTATATGGAATTTTCTAGTGGTGTGCCGTCAACCTTATAAGCGTGACCTGAGATGGCCATGATCTGTCGTAGGCCGATGAGAGCGAGGGCATATCTGATTGTGGAGTTCCCAGGGAAGTTTGAAAAGTTACCATTATGATATGAGAGGAAGCAGATGACATCAGATCCAGCAAATATAGCTCAAGTTAACTCCAGGATTAATATCGTCCCATATTTTCGGATTTGAGCTTTGGCTTTGTAACTTCGCTGAGTCATTGGAAGATCAATCAAAGCCCATGTAGAAAGCTAGCAATGCAGCCATCGGAATACGAATACCACTAATTTGCCAAAATCTTAGGTAAGTGGTACCTAGGTACTGACCAAAAACATTGCCTGGCTTTTCGAAGAGCAGGCTTGGATATTTAGTTTGGATGTTCTGCGGTTACTATTAATGGAATTTACCTATGAGAGGTCTTTTACCGTTGCTTCCAATAGCAGTTTTAGGCCACCATAAATTTGTATTCTCGGCGCAGGCAGAATCTCCCCCTTCTTGGATTTACCAAAATCCTTAACTAGACGTAGTATATGGTCCCTCATTAACAGAGCTTCTTTCATCTGGGCATCAAAATCATATTCGACATGTGAATAACGTGTCTTTGGAGGAAAGTGAATCTCGAGCTCAATAGTCTTCAGATATCTAAAACATTCCATCGAGCAACGAACAGCTATTAAAATATTCCCCATGCGAAAAGGACTCTGGTGGAAGGTCGTCCTTAACCTAAGATGATGAACATTGCAGCAGTCGTGGAGGGGAACATCCACACCTGTAGTACAATGGCACGGTGAGTTTTTATGAGCGACTAACGAGTTGATATCATAAACATATGCTTCGGATAGGTTGCGATCACAAGCACCTAGAAAATATCTTAGGCGAGGAAGTCTACTGGTCCACCGGCAATCAAAATTCAATCCCTCCACAGCAAACGTATCAATCTTGAAATTAACGTATTGGCCACCAGCATCTTTGAATTTCCATTTCTCGTAAAATCGTAGGGCAAAGCATCGAGCTTCTCGATTAACTCGAAGAAGCACTGGGTCACAAATTCCTCGTCCTCTACCCTTGGCAATATTTCTAGAGCTATCTCGTCTCAATATATCCCCAATAGCATCAATAGAGTTTAATTTTTTCACTTTCTTGTAGCAAAAGGGAACTATGCGTCGAGGGTCCGGTAGACTGAATTCCCAAATGCAATATCTTATTTCTATTGGCAATTTGGGCAAATGGAGGAATGTTAATGCTATTCTATATCGAGTTTGTGTATTGTGTATCTTACTATATATAACATGCTAGATGCGCCCGGAGTTCAGAGTCTCAAGTCAAACGATCATTGACAAAGATGAGAAAGAGTCTTGTCACTCCAAGGCTTTTCTAAAAGTTGAAGAGCTATCTAGAAGTGCCGTGATGTCTCGAGGCTACGTGGACTTATGAGTTATATGATTTCTTTCAGTACGAACATGTGTAAGATGATTGTTGTCAAGAGTTGTCTGCTGGTATGAAGAGAGGGGCTTTCTATATGAGGTTTTAATATATGGTTAATGCTGCTAGGGTCGCGGTCATGTGACCATCACAAGATACAAGTTGGATTACCATCGCCAGCCATTCAAGCTCTTTAAGATATTGAGAATTTCACATCTGGAGGTGAATCTATTAAATCTCCCCGCCTTGCGTTTGGTCGGCCATACAGCGCCACTAAGCCTTCTTTTATGATTCAGCGATATGGGTGATCGCGACACTTGTGTCAGCACTAGGCTCTGATAGGACTCTGCTCCAAGCAAAAAGATATTTCTCAGACGCTGTAGAGTAGCATTACCAAGGCATTTTCTGTTGATAGGCTAATGAGCCGAAATTCTTTAAACCCAAGTACTACTAATAATGACCTATTAACTTATTCTCTATCTCTTGAGCTCCAAGCTCTCGGCCCCTTGAACGTCACTGCGCTTTGAGGCTAGAGGCATATTATATCACAGCTTCCACAACTTTCAGAAGCATGACATCCCTATTCGATGCACTTTTCGACTTATTAGAGTCGAAATCATGGCATATCATCTTGCTGTGTATGTCCGCAATATTCACAGCTATACTATGGTTCGCAAATGGTCTTAGGGCGAATCATAGGGGTTCTAAAGAGCCGCCTGCAATCCCCGAATGGCTACCTGGACTCGGAAATGCCTATCGCTATGTTTTTCATAATTTGAGCTTCCTTCAATATGTAGGGTGAGTGTTTTACCCGTTTCCATTTCAATTCGCTAAGGTTGTTATCAAGAGCCAAGTTCCAAGGGAGCGACGTAATGAAGTTCCGTATGGGACCTCAGATATTTTACCTCATCACAGGGGCCAAGAATAGTCAATTCGTTGTAAAAGGATCTGGTCACCTGAGTTCGGACGAGCTAACTATCATGGCGATTAAACAGTTGGATGGAGCTGACCCCGAAGACGTTCAGAAATTCAAAGACGACAAGTCTAGCAGGTCGTCTGTTCCGTTAGTCCCAGGCCCTGAGGAGAATAGGGTCTGGGCAGCTTTTCACCGAATGTTCCATGATTATCTGGCTAGCTCGAGCGCGGTTGAAATTATGAGCGGAAAGTTTGTAGAATTGTTCAATGATAAACTTGATACCTATTCAAAGCAAGAGTGGCACACTCTGCAGCTTTTCCAATTCCTTCGACAGGATATGGCAGAATGCGCTGTGATATCTCTAGCTGGATCGGAAATATTGAGGCTGAACCCTGGACTGATTGAAGCTATGTGGAAATACGATGGGTATGTTTACCCGCTCGCTATGAGCGTCCCCAAGTTCCTGTACAAGAAAGCATATGCTGCTAGAGATGAGTTTCACGCAATGAGTACCAAATGGCTGCATAGCTGGAGCAACTTTGATTGGAGTATATTAGAATCAGACCCTGATTGGGAGCCTATGTTCGGAACCAGATTTGTTCGAAATCACTCGAAATTTCTCAAGGATCAGGGCTTTACAATGCGGTCCCGGAGTGGTATGCACCTTGGTTCTGTCTGGGCGTAAGCAAGCATTCCTTCATTTTGCCTAGATCTTACTGATACCTTTAAATTTACAGTGTAAACGCAAATGTCATTCCAGTCGTAACTTGGGCTCTAATTGAAATCATCAGAGACGAAGATCTATTCAAAGCGGTACGCACAGAGGTCGCTCCAACATTCACACTTGATAGAACCACGGGGAAGAAGATTTTAGATCTTGCAAAACTTCGAGATCTCCCATTATTACAATCGATATATGCTGAAAGTCTACGTATGCATGTCTCTATCAACTTGACTCGTGGGGTAACCGAAGACACTCAGTTGGATGGATATACCTTGAAGAAGGGAGCACTGATTCAGACCCCCTCTATGGTCGCACATTACGATGAGAAGATCTGGTCAGAGCCTGAGCACCCAGCTAATGCATTCTGGGCGGAAAGACACGTTATTTATACGGAAAAGGTAGGTGATGACGGATCAGTAGAGAGAGTGCCAAAATTTTCTACTGGTAAGAGATCTGGAGGGTTCTTCCCTTATGGTACGTCAAATTATTCTCATTCATTTCAATTTAATATCAACGTATCTGTAGGCGGTGGGGTTGGAATTTGTCCAGGAAGACACTTTGCCAAGCTCGAGATTATGTCTGCTATCGCTTTGGTCGTCGCCAATTTTGATGTTGAATTTCTCGACTACGTGAATATGGATGGAAGCAAGTCGGACCGCCCACCGAAAGATGACCCTTGGTATTGCGGGACTGCCTCTATGCCACCCGATCGAGATCTAAAGATTCGCTGGAAGAAGGTCTGATCTACAGTTGAATTGTACAAATAGCGCGGACATGAAGATGGCATCTATTAGAGATTTACGCATACCTAGGTACTATAGTAACATAAATAATGGAGTCGTGCTAAACAGAGAAATATAATACTTATTAATTCGACTTCATGTTTCAATTTTTGATAGATTTACTGAGAACTTAAGGTATTAGCATGCTTAAGGACAAGTTTAATGAAGTAGAAGGGGAATAGCGTAGATCCGATATAAGCCTTCGATTTGTAGAGGAAAGAAAATATTATTTGATTCTAAAGAAAATGAAAATCTTGGAAAAACGCTACCAAATTCATTGTGGCATCTGCCAAAGATATTAGAGCTGTCAGATCTATCTCAGACAAAACATAGGTCTCTCAATAATCACAAGTGAGCCAAAAAAGAAATTTAAAGAAGCTCTTTAAATAAGCTTTTGTAAAACGAGTGAGACTAAACAATAACTCGAAATCACATATATCATCCACAAACTTATAATTGCTGAAATATATGTTGAAAAATATTGCAGTACTCCTCTTTTCAGGTTTCCAAATTCTGCCCATTATTAAATCTTATTTTCCTTTCACCTCCCTTCTTTTGACAGTATTCATGGTTCTTAAGCTGCTGACCATATACAAAATCCACTCTTTAGTTAAGGCAGAAAGCATAGATACATGGAACGAGTATGAGAGTATATTGGCTGTTTGGCACGCACAGGATGATGTAATTAGCAAGGATCTTTCTTAATAACTCATAGCTGCATCTCAAAGGGCACGAAAGTCCTTCCGTTCAGGAAAAGACTTTACGCTACTAGGAACACCCGAAGTCACTATTTGTAGAATTTTAATCCAAAACTAAGCTATATTTTATATCAAACTAAGAATATACAAGAAAATGAGTTATCGCTGATTGGCTAATATAAGTTCAAGCCTTCCATTTCATCATCCAACATAGAATTCCTTACTGCTGGTAGACTTTGACCGAGTTGACAAGCCAGTAAGCATTGGAGAAAGCTCCGGGATTGCTGCTAACATAATCGTTACAAGAAGCGGCTAAATTGCTGCAGCCATTTCCCCACACATTCCCAGCCCACTAAGATATCACATTAGCATACACTTCTCTGAAGGAATTCATAGGCAGGCAGTAGGAGGAAAGGAAACTTACATCGCCGCAAAATGTGGTATCGAAAACAATATTCTGGCTTCCGAAAAACGAATCAATGTTGCAGCTACTTCCCCCATTAAATGCCACAACTGGAAGCCCCCAATTGCCAGTAACTGGTGCGCCGGAAGTAATATCGCTCGGGATCGATCCTCTCGGCCAAAACCAGACATATACCCCCGAGCTCTCCCACTGCATAGCATACACACCACCACCCACATTATTGAAATTATTTCCATATAGGGCATTGGTAGTAGTGACACCACAACCAGTATTTGCATTGTCAGCATTGCAATTGCTATTTAAGAGATTTGTTCCCTGCTGGGATCCAGCTATATTGATATTGCAACCTGGCGAAGTGTGCAAGGTGATTTGGTCAGTTCCAGCAAGGTTAACTCCCTCAATTACATCAATTTCGCCGTTGCCAGGCCAGTTGGGACCGAAAAGCCAAAACGCAGGCCAAACACCACAGATTGAGCCGGGCATGTGAGCAATGTCGGCGATGAACAGGCCATGATGGTAAGCTTTGTTGCTAGTTAAACGGACGGAGTCCCGGCCTGGGCTAGGAGGGTTGGTAGTCCAGGAGTCGACACCCATATATATTTGGTTATTGGTGTAATATGCTAGGTTATCTGCGAAAGCAGACTGTGAACCTTGGTAGGATACAAATCCATGGGTAGGATCGGAGTCAGTGAAGAAGGAGAAGTCGTTGAAGAAGTTGTTGCTATTGTAAGTGTCGACCAGATTGTATACAGCGGCGGCGTTCATATAGAGGGTGCTTTCACCTACTGTCGCATTTTCTGTCTCAGTTGCAAGAGCGGTAACAGAGCTGATATAGGCGAGAAGGCCAATGCCCATAATAGAGCGCGGGGATGCCATGACGAATATTAAGAGAAGTGCAAGAACAAGAATATTATAAGTGGAAGAGATCAGCAAAAGACACTATATACAGAGGCAATTCAAAGGCAATGATAGCTGTTGATGAGTTACGATCTCTTAAGCCTGGGAACTCTGGCTACTTATACTCGAAGCCCCCTCCTAAGACTCATAAAGAAAAATTTTAAATGGAAGGAGGCTTCTCTCATAACGTAAGGTTTAACAAAGACAATACCCCGCAAGAGCTTGCAATTTCAAAGACCATGAGAGATCCTTGAAATGATCTATTGGATGTAGTAATGCAGACTAGGTAATTTTCTCTACAAGGTACCAGTAGTGTGGCAATGTCATGTAGTGCCAGCGCTGTAGCATCACAATCACAGATCACAGGCCATTCATCCATCCTTAATCATGCCCAAGGTTTTGCTTGAACCTCCCATGTTCAACCCCTTTTCCGCCCTGCAATTACTTTGCCCCGTGGGGTTGGATACTTGTAGGGCACAAACATGAGGCAAAGACCAAAGCTAAATGACTTAGGAATAGGCTAGGGGAGAGACACTGCATACTCACCCTGCCAGCTATTCCCCCAGTTCTCCCTTCCAGTAATAAAGAGCCCGGGAAAATGGGGTCTATTAATACGTACGACATAACTGCAGTGAGCTGTCAGCACAATATATGCTTGTCCGACCCTTATGCTAGGAATCATATTATCTACTAGTTATCTACTAATTTCTATATAGATAGGTCCAGCCTGATTTAATTTCAGAGTTCGTAAGTAGAAAAAACTTATGATCAAAACTTCAGTATGTTTGTCTTTACCTCAGCCCTGTTCAAAGTATTGTCTTAAACAACCTTCAATGAAGGGTTGCGTGATATATTGGCTGCACGAGCGCTGATCACTAGGCGTTTTACCAGGATTTTTCTTCATTTTAACCCCGAATTCCCTGCCCAGACTCGGCTATCGGACCCTGAGCGGCCAATTTCATACAATAAATGCCTCCGAAAGCAACACCTGCCAGGGGCTTGTGATGCCGAATGGATTTACGCTATTTCGTTGGCTTTGATTATATGAGGAATAAAGGATGCGAAAGTGCCGCTGGCTACCACTTAGAGCAGATGTTGGGAGCCGAGCCTGGAATCCTCGTCTATCTCCTATTCCGTCTTCTGTTCTCTTGCATACCCGAGCATAATGTAGTCAATGACAAGAGGCGAAGATCTGGCGCAGAATAATCCCTTATTAGGGTGAAGGATCCAACCACTTGTAGGATATTCATACATAGTAGGAGTGAGAAGTAAATATCTCGGAGGATGAACCTAAAGGCTTATAGCACAATGGTCTGTGTCTGCCTTAGCTCGAGGAAAGAAATCCTTCTGGGAACGTGCATTTCATCTTGACTAGGCATTCTCATTCTTGTACTATAGTGTAGGCTCTCAGATAGTGGGCAGTAGCGGGATTGATGCGCCGCTGCAAGAGGATTTTGATGTTCTGGTGGGCATAGACTGTTGATGTTTGGATGGGGAAGGAGAGGTCGCGCCGAGGAATGCCCGAACGCCGGGGAAGTCACGTCGCCAGACTTTCTTCAGGGGCTACAATACTGCGCGCTTCGTGGGGTTTATCCATCTGACCTCGGCAGGGACAGCTATTATTGAGGGGAAATGCAATGTATTGAGCTTATTGAGGTAATAGAATTTGGATATGCTGTACTGTACATACTTGACTTGTTAGACTGGCACGCTGGTTGCAACCCGGCATTCCGCGCATGCACGAAAATCTTCAAGCGATTCGTTTCAATATTCGTTCCAATATTCGGAACTATGCTATTCGTTGGCCTCGCCGAAAGGATAGTTGAACTTCAACAATCCATTAAGCCCTCCAACCCACCCATCATCATCCTCACTGGCACTTTTCGCATGTCTCATTACACATGGAACACCTCCAATCCAGTCTCTACCCTTAGTGATATGTTCTCCGTTAACTCGAACTTCCATTCCAATTCCCACACCACCACTTCTTCTCATCCCATCTATGCTCACTTCCAATTCTCTCCCTCTATTCTTCTCACTCAGCCTCAATGTAATGGGAGTGTTTGAAGGTAAAATAAGAGGTCGAAATGACAGGCTCCTCGGGCAAATCGGCGTCATTAGCAGACTACTGACTAATGGGTGGATAATACTTCCACCAGAACTCAAACTGTATGCTGTACTTCCTGTGGGGGTGGAGACTATCATTCCATCCGCAACGGCCTCGGTCAAGAATCGTCCACCAACGAAAACTTCGATAATTGCGAGATGTGCCTCTTTTCCCCTGTGTATGATAACTTCGTTCAAAGCATGGACATCTCCTAGACCTCTCTCGCCTGTGTGCTCTCCAACCACACGATTTCCCTTGGCGTCAAAGACCCCTACTTTAAGCCGATTCCTCAGTAACACTTTAGAACTCCTTGTTGGGCCCATGGATTTCCCTCGAACACTTGACCAACCCGTCACAGTATCCCCCGTTCCATCAATCAAGGTCTGGACATGCGGATGCTTCTGGTCTTGAAGTAGAGGTGATCCTGCGCCTGCTCCTGACATGTACACTTCTCGAAACGCTCTTTTGTATTCAGTAAATCTCCACTCCCCTAAGAACCCTAGTGTGCCCATGCTGAAAGAGAGGATCGGTGGGACGTTATGCGTGGTGTTGAAGAGTGACGATGCATGAAGGATTGTACCATCACCGCCGAGGGTTGTGGTCATGTCGACTTTTTCTGGAAGAGCTCCTGCCGAGCTCGTAGTAAATATGGGGAAGTTGAAGTGTTTGTGCATTTGTGCAGCGACTTTGGGTTCGAATATGAGGGAGACATTTTCGTAGTTAGAATGAATATGCCTGATGGTTAGCAAAGAAAGTATTACTAGTCGTGAGGCTCACTTTGCATATTCAATTACACATTCATTGACTTGTGGCGCCCTATCCTTTTTAATTATGAGGATATTTCGGGGAGGAGATGGCCATTGCAGAGAGAGGAGATCACTGGTCAGACTTTCTATGCAGTATAAGTGAAGTTCAACATATCACGGAAAAACATACCTTGGTAGCTAGGGATTATTCTATCCTCTAGATTCTCTATGTCTTGGATTTCTCGTCTTGCAGATGTACTACTGAATCCCCGTCTCCAAATCCTACCCCCTCTTGACAATGGCCTCAAGATCATCGCGGAATGGCGTATGTTCTGCCAAGAAAGAGAAATATGTCCGTCGGCTCTTTAGCCGATAGAAACGGAGAAATCAGAAGATCCTCGGGCTCTCATCATAAGGAATCTTCGTGGCATTCGACTCGCGTGTCACTTCTCAAGCCCATTCCCCAAGGCTCATTCGCATTATGGCGTCAACTCAGGTCGACGTTGCTTTACGCGATGTTGTCCTAAGAAGCTCTCTCTCAAGCTTTCGCGATAAGATCAACCGATAAGCTTTCTCGGTAGTTGCGTTGCGCCGCGTGCGGTGACGTTCATGGCCCGCTCTATCGCCGTGACAAAGCTAATTTAACGTATTTGCAGAACTCTCTTTCGTGTGGGATAAGGTCGAACGAAATGTATACTCGCAGTTGACGACAATGCTGGTCTAAAGTACTGATTCGGTAGAGTCCAGCTCACCTCGTCAGCACCACGACATACTACGACGAGGCTCACTCTCGGGTTGATCGGCTAGGGCACACGACAGTCTGGCTGCCTTCGAGACACATCACAGAGCTACCGACGGAGAAGCCCTCCTTAAACTCGACGAGTTTATTCACAAGAAAGCCTTCCACACCAACTGAGGGCTCGTCATCATGGATACCGAACTCAGGCAGAGACAGAAAACCACCACGGTGGAAAAGAATGCCACGGGAGAGAAAGAGGCGGTGGGGCACCCTGCGGGAGAGATCAAGCATAGTGGAACTATGCAAATTGTGAGACTTGTAATGTGCTCCGCATACTTTATGATGGCATGTTGCTGGTATGTATTATTCTTCAGGGTTTCTGGAGTTCCACTGACTTGCCCAGCATCCAAGCTACACAGCTCCTTGGGGCCCCTCTATACTTCATTGACAAAGACTGGTATTATGCCTACATGGCGTATACAAAACAATCCTTTGGCATCCTTGTTACAACTTTAACACAGTGGTGGGCACCTACTGTTGTACGGATAAGCGGAGATTCTTCGGTGGCTGGAGAGCTGGGAAGAAATGCTGATGGACTGGCGGAATGCCATTTCCCGCCTAGGCTGGTCATGATAGCAAATCATCAGGTAGGGCTGGAATTGCTCTGTTGAGTTATGTTCTGATATTTTTAGCTATATTCCGACTGGCTCTATCTCTGGTGGTTTGCGTATACAAACGTGCCAAAAATGCATGGCTATATCTACATAATTGCCAAAGAACAACTGAAACATGTGCCAATAATTGGCTGGGGAATGCAATTTTTCAGCTTCATATTTATGTCTCGAAAATGGGTTACGGATAAAGCAAGATTAGCTTATCGATTGCAGAAGCTGAAGAAGACAAATACAGACACCTCGGAACTCAATCCAATGTGGCTTTTACTTTATCCGGAAGGGACAAACGCAAGTGGTAATACAAGAAAGAAGAGTCTGGCATGGGCAGAAAAAATAGGTGTCAAAGATCCAGATCATGTTTTGCTTCCTCGAAGTACAGGGACGTTCTTCATTCTGAATGAGCTCAAAGGTACCGTTGATTATGTTTATGACTGCACAGTAGCCTATGAGGGCGTTCCGTAAGTATCTGTTACTTTTATTCCATAAAATTCTAATTTTCAATAGGAGAGGCCAATACGGACAAGATCTTTTCACACTTCGATCCATATATCTTCAAGGCCGACGTCCAGCATCAGTCAACATGTACTGGCGCCGATTCGCCGTCGCAGATATGCCACTCCACGACCATGACACATTTGATGCTTGGCTAAGAGACCGTTGGTACGAGAAAGATGCATTAATGGAATACTATTTGACCAATGGTCGCTTTCCGGAGAACGAAGTGTCGGAGAAAAACAAAGTAGATAGCGAAGCAAAAAAGGGCTTCATTGAGACAGAAGTCAAACTGGCACATTGGTGGGAGGTTTGCAACATTTTCGTAGTGATTGCTACGATTGGATTAGTGATAAATTTATTTGGAAGAGGGTGGAATGTGGCTATTCCTTTGAAACGGTTTTAATTGCAAATACTTTGGTGGCGTCCTAGCAGCTTAACATTTTTTTCAGGCATATTTCATGGGTATAACAGGTTTACGATGGGGGTGGAGATACCAGTCATAGAAGAATAACTTCCGGATAGAATCTATCTACCTTGAAAATTTTATAATGAAAAGTTTCCTCTTCAGGGACAATTTCATATTTAGGTGCAAGACAAAGTTTTAAGAAACCTTATAACAATTCTCCACCATACCATAAAGCAATAATATTATGTCACAACTCCTATAGTAGTCTGGCATAACATATATCAATTTGTTGCTTAGCTTACTGCTGCGGTTCCAATGATACTCCAACTCAAAATCATATCCTTGAGGTGTTGTCTCTGACTAGAGAATTGTCCATATTCAGAGAATTACCTCTTAATAGAAGTTATCGAATTTAATTGGTCTCTGATATTTAACTCTATGCCGATCCATCTATTTATATGCGTCCAGATACTTATTTACCTCCAGAGAAAGAGACCACAGCCCACTTTCCACTCCATGCCCATTTTCTTGCTCCACTGTCACCACCTCCACCTTCCATGGCGCGAAGCTTTTCATCTTCTCCAGGCTTAAGACCAACGACTACATCAGCTTTACATGTTCGTAAGGCTAATATATTGACACCGGAGCCTGGTCCCATAGGACCAAGTGCTGTCGTGAACGGCGTGGTCGGATCCCACATTGCCTAGACATATCAGTACATTACCTGAAAAGGAGAAAGAAACATACGTCAGCTGTCAGTTTTCGATAGTTCAAATCACCTTTGAAAATGACTAGTTCACTCTCTTTTAAATCCTCATGTAGTCGGGGCTCTGAAGAGGGTAGTCTCCAATAGCTGCCTCCTTCTGTCCAGAATCCATTTGGTCGGAGGATGAGTTGTCCCTCGACGTGGAAGCTACTCCATTCTTGGAACAAGAATGATAAATCCTCCACTTCTTTTTGAGACAGTGATTCAGGAGTCTTGCCAGCATGTATCTCGTCTTCCGAAGGAGTAGAATAGAATGACTGGGGTGAAGCTAGTGCTTGCAGAAGGGCAATAAAGTCTGTGGCAATGACATCTGAGACAAACCATGGGATGACTTTTGGGTGGAGAACAACAGTTGTTGCCAGACCAGCAGATAGTAGGAAACCTGCCAGAATGAGGTCCACGTAGAGTTCAAATCCAGCATTATCCAGCACAATATCGACTCTCCTCTCCTTGACTCCCTGTTTCTTGGCCTTTTTTAAAACGTCATATGCGAATTCCAAATCATTGACAAGTATGTTCTTCTCAGAAGCTTTTCTCGCCTCAGACCCTTGTAGTTTCTGAATATCCTCATATGTCAAAGATGTCAGAAGTGAAAGGTCGGTAGCATTTCCCCAGAGACAGATTTCACACATCTCCATAAACAAAATCTTCTCTGCCTCATCGACTTCTTCCTGAGATTTTGTGTCTTTAACTTTCATTTGAGTAATCAACTCGTTATATCTGCCAGCAAGTTCGAGGACTGCAGGTCTCGAAGAGCGAAAAGTTGATATCTTTTGGCGGGCGAATATATCGTAGGATTTCCAATGTTCAGATAGCGAAAAGAAGGTTGCCGCACGTCTGATTCGAGTGGATTAGCATGGTTAGATGTGAGGCCAAAAACTCACCTGTAAAGATAGCATTCTGCGTAAAGCCATGGAAGATTAAACCAGGACGGGTTGCCCAATTGCTCAAGCTCCTTATTGTACCCCGCAATATCTGGCTTTCCATCATCTGGGAGAGGACTAATTGGTTAGAAGAGCCCTTGGCTTTGGAGGAACCGTTCTACCTTAATTTTCGATCATGTTGCATTTCATACTTGAGCTTTCCCAGATCTTCTAAAATTCGCTTTCCCTCTACCCGCTTTGCCTCCTCTGTTGTCTCAGAGACGGCTCTATGTACATCATCAATTGCTCCAGTCTATATGGTCAGTGCCGTTCGTAGCCAGCTAGGCATTGCTCACAAGAATAACCGGCCAGCGATCTCTTGCAGAGATGTATGCGAAGGAAGTTTTGTCGGAGGTGAGAGCCAACGCTTAAACATTAGATTAATGATTAGTAAATAGTATTGGTACTCACGAGTTTTCGTGTCGCATTCCATTTTGGATAACTTGACGATTAGGTGACAGATTTTACAATCGTACAAATCGATAAATTGCCAGCGCCATTTGTATGAGGTATATCCCAGTCGGATGGCGGGGTGGTGGGGCAATGGTTGAGGCCACGTGATTTGAATTTCAACCCAAACTGTTGCAATATATGACTGTGGTTGACGACTTAATTGATGATGCCTGTCGTACGTGGCCTATTTAACCTGTAGCCTAGCTTACATAATAGCTCCAAGGGCGACCGAAGTGCCATTTCAACACAAACATTGTTTATGGAAAGACCCGACTTCTCGTAGAAAATCTCTATCCTCGTATGAGAAAGCCTTCTATTCTCTAACATGGTCACAAATCCTAGATTTTCTAGACTAGTATATCCCTTCTCACTAACTCGTAAGCTTTTTCTTTCATTATCTCACTGGATACTTTTATCTAAAAAAATTGGACTTGCTTCGAAGTTTTGGTTATTTACTATAATGCCGCTTAGATGATTTGCCAATGTCAACTCATATCTCTCTCACCCCACTCTACCCACCGTCTTATAACTTCATCTACAGTTTTGACACCGTTTCTTGATGCTTCAACCTCGAACCATTCTCTGTGTTCCCTTCCACAGACCTTGCATTTCCCACTCCCTTGTGCTCTTTTCCCATTCAGCTCAATATGTATCAACCTTTCAACCTTATGTGCATTTGGGACCTTTCTTGGTGTCCTTGGGAGCTCGTTGACGCTCGTCTCAGAGTGTGTTGTAGAATGGTAAGGGTAATAGCGAATGAGGGAGAGATTATAACCACATTGCCGTGTCCATTGATTAAGCCGTCTCTGAACGTTTTGAGCTCTGCCAATTTTGAGAAGAATTGTTTTCTTCTCGTTTGTATTTAGTGGCGCAGAGGCGAAGCTGTCAAGAACATCTGATGTTCTTCGTTGGCCCGGGATAGGCCGGGATGGCGGAGCGAGGAGCGAAGGAGCTGCCTCCTTGGGGGGGCTTAAATGTAGAAATTCAGGTGTAAGCCAAAACATATATATATAACCAGCTTCATCGGATTCCGAAACAGGTTTTGCTAGCTCTGTAACCAAAAGCGCCGTGGTCTGTGGTGAAGCAGACGAAGGTATTAATGAGACAAAGTCCCTCATTCGGGATGAAGGATCTCTGGACATCGAAGGTCGGTGGCTGTTCTCTTTTGGTGGCACACTTGAATGTGTCTTGGAGTGAAGTTGTGAAGGTATTGGCGCGGCAGTTTGTCCTCCATGATTCCTCCTCACCGGCCTGGGTGCTATCCTACTATCATCTGCCACTCCAATGCAACAAAATAGCCCAAGATTGCTTCTTGGCTCTGGGCGACGCCTGTGCCTGTCTGTCTGCTGCCGTCCTCCCTCTATTCTTTGGGCTGCATTCTCCTCATTCTGCTGAGGAACAGGTTTTCGGCGTTGTTTCCGTTCTCGCTTTTGTGCTTCAATCTCAAGGAGACCAAGCCTATCCACCAAAGTATCAATACTTGTTCGTTCTTGGATTGTCATGGACTGAAGTCCTTGAGCTGATGCACTTGCGGGGCTCACAGCTTGATCCCTATGTTGCCAACAGAAACCATCTGGACTCAGACCTCTTCGTGGACTGGGACTCGGCGAGGATTGAGGGGATTTCGAAAGTGCCCGCCGGCATGGGCGTCCAGTGGAGGTGAGACCTTTGCATGTGAAGGCAGGATTCTTACTATCTGATCGTGGGAGGAGAGACTCGGGAGTATGGGGTATGAAAGGCATTCCTGTTCAGTTAACACGTGAAAGAATTCTCACAAACCTAGGAAGATAGAAAGAAATGGTACCACCTCTGCTATGAGAAATATAGAATTCCACAATCACTTTGTGAATTCATCGTGGCGAGTAATTCACTGAACTCGCGCATGGCTGAGGCTGGGGAGTTCGTTGTTGTCACTTTCGTGGCTGGGAACATTAGCGAGGCAGATTTGCTGCCACAGTCACGTGAGAGGCTAGTAACCGAACCCCTTTTCATACAAGGGCAAGAAGAGCTTGACAATTAAATATGTGAAAGTTATTCTACAAGCAGATTCGAGGACACTTTTCTAATTAGGGGAAATACTATTTTTAAATATTAATCACATATCTTTATTATTCCAGATGCTTATACTGCCTGTTCGAGAAGGTATTTGTCGTTGCGAAGTCGAGATTTCAAGTTATAAACTAATCATCCGTCTTTCTCATTTCCGATAGTTTTTTTGTATCTTTATCATAAATAGTTCTCATTATTTCAACATTGCTATTGATCCCAATCTATAAGATATTCATATACAGCCCTTCTAAAACGTCCAAAAGCAACCGACAAAGTTACAGTTTTGACTTGGACTTCGCTCTATATGTCATTACGTCTTTCCTAACCTTCTCTCTCCTCCCTCTATCATATGCTTCTACATCTATCCCCTCCATGCTAACGCCCAAAACACCCTTTACATCCATGAATGTGCGACTTTTCCCATTCTCAAAAGTCCAATCTCTGGTCCAGACTTTATAAAAGTCCGCCCAGGAGCACTGCTTCGCGCGCTTATCTTTCGTGAACTGGATCTTGTCTTTGCCACCGGCGCCGGCATCGCCGAGGAACCCTTCCAGGTGGTCGTCGAAGGTACGCGGGATATACGATTGTGCGCCTGCGTGGACGATGCCCGTTGTCCCTGCAGCAGCGTGGAGCAGGATCAGGTTAGCGACCCAGTCCATTGGGATCTCGTCGAACACGTTGGAGCCCGTATCCCGCCCCTCGGCAGCGTGCACGATCCCGCTCCCCGGGTTCACTCCCACGAGGCGGAATATTTGCTCGATAGGTGTCGAGCTCCGGGGACCGTATAGTGGGAAAGGACTTGAGATGGATGAGCCGATACACGACGGCCGCACAATGAGTATTGGAAGTTCAGGGTATTTCTTGAAAAAAAGACGCTCCATCAGGTGCTTGGCGTACGAGTATGGCCAAGGGAATTTATCGGCATACGGGCTAGTTCCCGTGGCTAGGATTTCCTGCAGTTCAGATTCGGGATCTCCCAAAGGATATATTTCTTCGCGGATGGGGCCGTCGGGGAGGTGTGCATTGCTGTATGCGGTGGATAGTTGGATGAAATGCTGAAGTTTCTCGAAAGTCGAAGCTAACCGGGCAAGCTCGAGAGAGCCAAGGCAATTATCCTTTACTGCGGAGGAAAGAGTGCTGGAAAATGAGGTATTTGCGGCCTAGGATATCGAAGTTAGCAAAGCCTTGGTGAAGAGCCCGACAAATAAAAGTGCCTTGAAAAGAGGGAAACGTCTGGGAAAACATACTGAGTGGATAAGAATAGTTGTCTGCTTTACTATTTTACGTAGCGGATATGCGGCAATGCCAAAATTGGGTTTCGTGATGTCTCCTGTAACCAGGGTGATCTTGCCAGAATCGTAGATAGCTTCAATTTGATCTGGCATTATCTTTCTCCACGTCTCATCGGCCTTCGATTCTGACCGCACCAGCACAAATATTTTCGACACTGGCAATTCCATCGCTAATTTGTACAGGAGACATCCTCCAAGCCCCCCAGTGGCCCCAGTGAGGAAAACTGTTTGATTTTTAAAGAAAGAGACATAGTCGAGAGGTTCTTGGTAAGAAAGTGCCAAGGAAGTTACGCCAGAGACCACATGTTGCGTTGAAGACATGATGAGAAAGTGAAAAGATACAGTCAAGAAGGAAAAAAGACTTATCACAGCGGAAAATGGAACTGCTTTCTTATATATACTTTCACAATTCGTAATCCAAACCTGGTAGGGGTTCGATAAGTACATTGCAATTCCGATATTTTGGTTTAGCTTCGGTTCAGCCGCCCGCATTGTGGCGGGCTGGCCGGTGCCTTCAGCTGGCTGAAGGCCGCCAAAATATGTCAGGACATATCCGAATGCACCTAAATTGTCTACAAGGCTAAAAGCCACCCATCAGATTCAACGTCCTGAGAACTGCGACAGGGTTGCTTGTGGAGACATATCAATAAGTTCGATCGTATGGTTCTGGACGATGAGACTATTGACTCCATGCTTGTACAGAAAACTCGGTGAGCGCGCTAAACAAATGTGGCAGAATGTTGTTCGCTACTAAACATCGCAAATTGACAGGCCACGGGTCTGTATTTGCACAAAACAATTCATTAACAAAAGTGAAAGGAGTAAGTGCTGCAAGGAAGTACAGTATTGAGGAACAGGTACATCGCCGCGCGCGCCCGCGGCCCCGTCGATGAAGTACTCTACTACGAAACATGAACAATAGAAAATGCTCCAATGCTCGGAATCTCTCATAGACTTCTCCAATCGCGATACCATACCGAAAGGCAGTAACTCAGAGGAGATGGCCCCCAACTCCCACCTCACCGCTGGGTTGAAATTTAAAAATAACATTTTGCAAAGTTGAGGTTTTGTGCAAGCGAGAAGGTGCGGTGCTTGTTCTTGTTCGCAGCCAAAAGCTTGGGCCAGTTCGTATGCAACGCCTAGCGAGGGCTGCGAACTGCTGTTGGAAGCGGCGTCAGAGCTGGAGAAAAATTGTGGCTATCTGAACTGAACCGTGCAGAAAAAAAAGAGGATCTCACTTGAGACCACAAATGATTGTCATCGTGACGGTGCGTGGCATGATTGTGCTGTGGGTCAATCTGGATCATGGCCCAAGAAACAAGTCGTCGGTACAGTATTGAAACCATTACCCTACTGTACTCCACGCAGTACAGTACGGTATGTAGGGAGAGACAATTTTGATCCAGATTATTGACCCACGGGACATTCATACAGGGGGGGTATACAGTAAAGTATTTAGAATTCCGAATATCCGGGTTTCTTGTAGATGGCCAGTTGTCCGCTTTCTCAGGTGTCCAACTGCCAACATATAAGCAACAACGAAGGGGCAGAAATATCTTGACAATTGGGCCTCCTGATACATATCTTTATTTCATTCATTACATTCGGTCCATAACAGGCTTCAAATCAGCTTACCTGTTTCAGATGTGTACATGACCACCACGTGGTGGCATCTAAGTTCTGACCGGCTGTAAGGTTCAGCGCTGTACCAAACTTCGACGTCCTGTCTGAAGTTGATGTTGATGTTCCATCCCTATAGATGCTCGCTCGCCGCGCGAAAGTGCTACTCGGAACACTACTGTACACCTAAGATGTGTAGGATGGGAGATGCGAGGCGCAGGCCTTTCTAGGCTCTTGTCGAATCTCTTTTCGATGCCATTCAGAGCGATCGGATTGCTTCCTCCTGTTTGTTGGGGATTGTTGCTTCGCTACTCTCTGCAGTTTAAGCCCCCGGGTTTGTCGCGCTCCGGATGATGTCGAGATCACCGCCTCAAAGTCAAAGGCTCCAAACCAGAAATGACGGAAGGTCCGTGGCGGCTTGAGGTGTCAGTGCTGATCCCCTGGGCGGCCGCCCATTTAATTGGAGTCGCTTGTAGCGCATTGTGGTGGCTGCGATTTCGTCCTGCTATTTTATTGTTCCGCAGCGGGGCTGAAGGGCCCAGGGACCGTGGCACCGTGCTATTTTGTAATCTCATGTCAGATTATGATTGCCAGTGCATGAGAAGTCTCTCCTCCCTGCGTTTCCCGAACTTTAACTCTATTCGCCTCCTCGCATCGCGATTACTCTATTATATCAACTTATTCATCGGTCGTTTCTCCACTCTCGTTCCCATCGTCAGTCATCGCCAAAATGTCGAAGAGAACGATTTACACCACCATCACCCCGCTCCCTGCGGGCGTATCGCGCGAAATCGTGCTGGAAACACTTCATGACCACCTGGAAATGATCGACTTGAATCCTGCCCATAGTGAGCGCAATCCCATCAATCCGCCGCCCGAAGCTTCCGCGGAAGAGTACCACTGCAGCTGGTACTCCATCACAGACAAGATATCATACTTCCCTGGCTATTCCGGAAAGATCTCTTTCAAAGCATGCTTTCACGACCTGGCGACCGGAGTTCAGACGCACGTATGCGCGCCCATGGGGCTGGATATCAAGGAGAAGTGGACTCTGGGTGGGAATGCCCCCGGAGAACCGGTGCAACCTGCTGAGATCGGGATCGGTGCCCCCATAAGTGGATTATATCTCCGAGAAGACGTCGAGATAAAGTGCAATTTTTTGATAACGAGATTCGTAAAGAAGCAACTGACGGATGCCTGTGCGACTTTGGTGGCAAGATTGTTGGTGAAAACACAACTGCAAGAGGCGAGACAGTCCAACCAGAAGTTGGAGTATGCTTATTCCCAATCGTCGCCGATGTCCCCCCCTCTCTCGCCGCCCGCAACTGGAGGATTAGATATGTCGTTTCCAAAATACAACTATCAACCACAACGAGCATCGAGTATGACTGTCGGCAGCGATATGAGTCAACACTCTCCCGGGTACGCCCCTCAGCAATATCCGAGCAACCCTCACAATGCCTATCAGCAAGGGAGTCCACATAGCAGTTATCAACAAGTTCTTCATCAGGGCAGTCCGCATCCTACACAAGCAAGTCCGCACGCGAGTTATTTAAGCCCTATGCCTCCGCCTCCGCCTCCACAGTTCCCACCCCCTCAACAGGCACCAGCAGAGCTACCATCCTAAAGAACTCGGCCCCTCCCCTGAGCATTAGTACAGTCTACCCAAAGTGATGAAGAGCAACAGGCCAATTGATAATGGAGGGATAAGCCAGGCAAATTCGAGGAACTTGAAATCTGAATGATAATGTTGAAAATGTCAAAGCGAGGGTGTGTACAGCAAGAGCGGCGGCAGCCATCTGAAAATGAGAACGTCAAGAATTCGTTATGGTGGGAATATTCAAGGGAATATTAATTTCAGAGGCTGAAATAGATTTGGACATTCGAATAGCGTGTATGATTGGAATGTCCCGTCTCTACCTGTATTGTTAGGTAGTATTGATTGGGGAACATCCTACGTCCAGAAATTTATAGCCATGTAAATGCCAACTTCTTCTGGTACCGCTCTTTTTGATGTGAAATTGTCCCTGCTATGACTAATCAGATAAGGCAAATACAGTCTTGCTCTTATCTACGAAGTGCTACAGTAGTATCCTTTTTATCTTTCAGTCCTGCTAGTATTTACAACTGGAACACAACTCAAGATTAAAGCTCCCTTAGAAAGGAAGGGAGCCTAACGGTTGAAGGTTCCTATTTTCTCTCTAGGTCGTGATACTTTTGATACTCAAAAATGCCTGTGACAAGATGTTGGAATGTCATTAATGATTCGAACCGAAGTCCTCTGGGAGATTAATTGTTTTTTCAGAACATCGTGTAGGAAAAGAAATTGCCTATTTATAGACAGTCGAGGCTACTCCGGGCCGCTGCCAATTATCGAGTCTACTACGGAATGCAGAGATATCATACTAAGGGAGTATTATCTTGGAAATTGTTAGTAATTTTTCAGACTTGTGCAGATATGGTAGGCTTACCACTCCCAATTGAGTTTATCGCTGAAAGCGAAGATTTCATATGTTATCTTAGAGATTTTTTGGAGGTTTACACCCGGTACCCATTAAAACTTCCGGCACGTAAGGTGAGCTTAAAGAGGAAGCTTTGTGTTTTGCAAAGGCTTTTACCTGTCGTTGAAGGATGGTTGCATAATTTTAGCCAGTAAATCTAAATCCGATTATATGCATTCCTTATTTATCTTTTGGCTATTTTTCTGTCTAACATGGCAGGACTCCTCCCATCATGGCACGCCTTTCATATCAATCTGAATGTCTTATAAAAGCCCAGAATGAATTTCAAATTTGGCAATGACTGCCACGTAAGAAAATATATCCAAAACATTGATGCATACTATGAATAGTTTCTTCTGGAAATGGGAAAGGTTGAAATTAACATGAAAAGTTGGTGATCGTCGATTAAGGTGTTTGGTTGGGTGGAGGTGGAGCAACCTTTAAAAAGAGTGGAGAGAAGTTCGGGTCGGCTTGCTCTAATCATTGGACAATAAAAAATGAAATAAGCCTCTCTCATCAACAACATCGGGCGAATGGTTTAGTGGTATAATACTCCCTTAGCATGAAATCTTCGCTTTCGGCGATAGACTCAATTGGGAGTGGTAAGCCTACCATGTCTGCACAAGACTGAAAAATTACTAACAATTTCCAGGTCCAGGGTTCGATTCCCTGTTCGTCCAACTCTGAGAGTTCAATCCTCTCTGTAATCCCATATTTTTGTTTTTTAGTTCTTTTTCGCTTGAAGTGATAGAGATATTACCGAGAATTTCAGCCTCGCTTATTTTTTGGCCCCCCACGAACACATGAAATCTGAGTTTAACTTCATTCAAACAAAGACAACTGCTGAGATTTGTAATTGTTTGTGAATGGCGATAGTAGAATCTGATGAGGCGCTGTGGAAGATAGTCAATGTCTTGTGTTTGGATAGCTGTGATGGCTGCCAGATTCTCACCCAGCAGAGTCAAATACAAACATTCGAAACAAAGTAAGGCACGGAGATTCAGGAGCTTGTCTTCATAATCACCCAAGTAGCCTTTCCATCGACCCCTCTCGTGCTTCTCAATTTAAAAAAAGAAGAATGATTATTCTAGAGTGCATCCGTACATCGAGCTAACTTTTCCCAGGTATCCATCCTCGCGAACGCCATAACATGCTATGATTCCATCTTTCAAATGCTCCAAATCCGTTACATTTTGACTTTTTTCTTATTCGGGCCCTCATCCTCTTCTTCATCGCTCAACTCAGCGTACTGCGTAACAGGCTGCGTCTCCTTCCACGCATTTGTAAACAATGGATCCTTTTTCGCTAATTCCGCATATTTCAAAAGCGCCTCTCTAGGATCTTCATCTCGCATACTACTTAAGGGTATATTCTGATTGATATGACCTTCATCTGGCTGACTCTTCATGAAAGGCGTAACGAGAGGGACTTGCGGTCTTCGAGGATCACGCGATCTGCCTGAAGCTGTGAGGCCGACAGTTGGGTGACGTGCCGCATAGGATGTACTGTTCGTGTTTGTGAGAACGCCACCAGGAGTAACGATGCTATCTCCAGATATCCCAGCGGATTGATCAGTTGTAAAATTTGGATCGTCATCAACGTGTCGTTTCTTCGGAGCTCGTGACATAACATCAACTGCACCTCGGATAGATGTATTGGGATTGTAGAGGACATGAACCTCTGCATTGGCAGAACCAGTGACAATTTGGTTAATCTTGGGATGCCATTGAACGGTAATAAGTGCTGATCCAGGTGTTACAGGAGTGACCAGTTCCGCCTTAAGATTTCCGGGATTTAATATGTGGAGGTGGCCAGACGCCGAGCCCGTGATAATGTTCGAGGAATTTGGGGAGTATTGGATGTTGGTCATAGCATAATGGTCTGATGTCGAAGGGTGAGAAATGGTCACCACTGGGGCCTTGAACTTCCGAATATCCCAAAGCTTGATGGTGTCATCCCCTCCTCTTGTAACAACCATTCGACCATCTGAGCTAATATCAACGCCACCAGTCCAAGTATCCGGTTTATGTGCTTCTCGTACTTCACCTGCTGGTCTTGTAAAAGGTCCATCTCCACTCCACATTACCAAGCTTCCATCAAGAGCTGCAGCAACCAAGATATTGTTCCCTCCTTGTAAAGGACTTCCCCAGACAACCGCGGTCATCCTCGTCCTTCCTGCTGAGCCAGCAGCTCTCGATTTATGCACAATAACATCTTTTTGACTCCTCCTTTGATTAACGTCCCATATCCGTAGAGTACTATCCGTTCCGGCAGTCACGCACAAATTCTTGTCCACAGGATTCCATGTCCCTGTCGTAACCTCCGAGATGTGCCCTTTGGTATTATTCATATCCCTCAAATACATATCTCCCTTAACAAATTCTGCTAGAACCTCCCCATCTCTGCTCATAATCCTTGCTTGAGGGTGCGCCGAAACGCAGAGGAAGGTCCCTCCTGATAGAGGGTTGAATTCCACATGGTTTATCGGGTGTGTTTCTGAATTCGTAGACGTTTTCGAGAAATTCGGATCTACTGTTTTGAAAGCTCGCAGGGTCGTGGGGGTCATGGAAGCAAAATCATGTAGCTTTAGGTTACAATCAGTTGAGCCAGTAATTAACCTTCCCCCCGATGGATCTAAACCAATAGTCGTAACAGCTCGATCGTGTGTCTTCAGAACCAGCTCATGAGAGACCGGGTATTCGTCCTCCGACTGATCTGAATCATCAGAGTCATCGTCATTGTCGTCGTCTGAATCACTGTCCTTTGACGCAGGTTCCTGCACCGCCTTCAGCTGTCCAACCTCGGCCTTTTCTGGCGCTTTCCCAACCGCCCTCTTCGTTCGACCGATTTGCGCCGCGACATCTGCTTCTTTCGCCTTCTTGCCGAAAGATTGAGGCAAGAAAGCTCTCATGGGATCATCCTCTGCCAACTCCGGAACCTCAACCTCGAAATCATCTTCGTCGCTCATTTTGACCTGATTCGTTGATGTTGAAGAGTGGAGTTTTAGTGATCCGTACGCGAGACTTTAGATATGACGACAGATCCGGGCACAACTTTTTCCCAGGCAACGGCCCAGAACGCGACTTCGACGTATTTTTCAGACTTCCTACCACAACAGTATATTATTATGTTGATACCGGCATTGGTATCAGTCCAGCCCTTCTGATAGTTGGCCCGCTTGGCGGCAGCAGTGGGATGAAACTTACGCATCAGCCGCCGCGATGTATTTGCCAACCTCCCCCCTCGATGCAATAATACCAGTTTCAGCGGGATTGGTATCAACTCCAGATTCCTCAAGCCTGGAGAGTCTATTTGGTAAAGGCGACGGCGACTCTCAGCTTCAGCGATGGAGCTCTTTAATCGGGATAGTTACAGCAATCATTGGCAACATCCTGATATCCTTCGCCCTAAACATTCAGCGATATGCGCATATTAAGTTGCACGAAGAACGGGCCCAAAGGAAAGAAAAATGGAAAACTCTTGTAAAGGGGAATGGATATGGAGCCATTGGAAATGGAAATGGAAATGGAAATCATGTTACCGAGTTAGATGAAGAAGAAGACGGGGAGGACAATCCGTTACAGGCGTCCTTCCATTCGACTAATACGAATATGACCGAATGCTCGATTGACCGGAGTCAAGACTCAACATATTTGAAGTCACCATATTGGTGGGGAGGGATTGTATTGATGACGATAGGGGAAGCGGGCAACTTTCTGGCCTATGGGTTTGCGCCGGCTTCGATTGTATCCCCTCTCGGAGTTGTGGCCTTGATATCGAATTGTGTTATTGCCCCCATCATGTTGAAAGAGAGATTTAGGTTAAGGGATTTCTGGGGGGTTGTTGTAGCTGTTGCAGGAGCCGTTACTGTGGTATTAAGTGCAAAGCAACAGGAGAAAAAGTTGGGGCCACACGAAATTTTGGGAGCTATTTCTACAATGGAATTCGAGGTTTACATGGGGATTACGGCTTTCGTCATCGTAGCACTAATGTGGGCAAGTCCAAAATACGGAAATAGGACAATCTTGATTGACCTTGGGCTTGTAGGCTTGTTTGGTAAGTGTCTAACTTCAGTTCCCTAGCTATACTAACTATTTCCAGGCGGATACACAGCCCTCTCGACAAAAGGTGTCGCGTCGATGCTTTCTTATACACTCTGGAGAGCTCTTACGACCCCGGTTACTTATGGGCTTTTGGCTGTCCTTGTTGGCACAGCCGTCATGCAAGTCAGATACGTCAATAAGGCCCTCCAACGATTCGATTCCACGCAAGTTATTCCCGTCCAATTCGTCATGTTCACATTATCTGTGATCATTGGAAGTGCCGTTTTATACCGTGATTTTGAGAAAGCTACAGCAGAAAGTGTCGGGAAGTTTATTGGAGGCTGTCTTTTAACATTCTTCGGTGTAATTCTCATCACAAGTGGTAGACCACCGCGCGAAGATGATTCGGATGATGAAGAATCAGACGAGGAAGGAGAAGAGAGGATCAACTTGATTGATCACGAGCAAGTTGGTGAGGAAATTGGAGCTGGATCTAGGCAATCCCTGATTATGAGATCCAACCTTCAAAATGGTGATGCAGCGGACGATGAGGATACTCGAGATTCACGACGATCTTCACGAGTTAATTTTGTTGATACCCCATCACGACCTCGAATGTATTCCAATTCGTCGCATCAGCCATCAATTAGGGTTCTGCCTTCTCCTTCTACGGACGAGGCACCTACTCTTAGCAACCCTTGGAAGAACTCGTCGGAAGAGCTTCTCCTGGCTGCAAGACATCCCGGAATGCCCACTACAGCTTCATCTTCTCTATTACCGTCCGAAGCACAAACGCCATCGACTGATTCCCTCAAACCACCAACACCAAAATCTTCATCGCAAGGCAATCTTCATACACATCCAAATCATCAAAATGGCCTAGGACCCCCACCATCAGACAGACCAATGACCCCGGCAAGACACTCAATATCTCTAATGCCGGGGCCTCTATTATCACCACTTTCAGGGGGTTTAAGTGCGGTAGTGGCAGACACATTACGACGTGGCGTCGACTCACCACGAAGCAAGGGGTTTAAACGACGCATGGGTCTCCGAAGATCAAGGTCTGGGTCACAACGACTCAGAGCAGAAATGAATGATGAGGAGCCCGAAGCATCATCAACAAGATACGATGATCCACAAGATATCAGCAAATCACTAGGCACGGAAAACGCGACCAGCTGGTCACGACTAACACGAGCAAGAAGTTTGAGCAACACATTAGGAGATTTATTTCGAGGAAAGAGGCAAAAGACTGAAAGAGAAAGGAGTGAAGACGAAGAACCTGGTCCTAGTGGATCATGATTGGATTGTGTATTTGGATTGGTACTGGGTTGGACTGACAAGATAGGTAGTTGGTTGTACAAATTTACTGGTGTGAAATAGTTAATAAGCCAAGACATCATCACTGATTATTAATTTCCTCCATTCCAAAGAGGGGGTTTCATGTTTTGTTAGTTTCTTGGTTTGGTGAGTAATGTTTCCACCTTGCTATGCCATCATCAGCATCAGCCCAGGTTTCTACGAGGGTAAGCAGAGGAGTTTTTTTTTTTTTTTTTTTTTGAAATACTTGAAATCAAGCAACAGATCTCTAATATAGACCTAGCTATAACCTAACCATCTGTTCAGCCCATGACGATGGGTCTCTCGGTCCGATCTCAATCTCCGATATAATGAGGTTCAAGACCACTCCAAGGTACTGGCTACCTCACTGTCATAATTATTTATTGCCACAAACTATTTACAGTCCGAAACTTCATCCTCTACTGACTTCTAGCGAGCTTCTAAGGAAAGAAGCCGACATAATAATCCCGCTTACCCAGCGGCACCCCCTCCTTTCGCAGAATCCCATACGCGGTAGTAAGGTGGAAGAAGATATTTGGTAAGACAATGCTATGGGCATATGTAGCGCCGCTCATCTCAACCGTCATCTCTGGGCCAAGCTTGGTAGCCCTAACTATGTCACCCTGTTGGTTGACAATGTTCTTCTCGGCCTCGTTAAGTACTTTTAGCACCGTCTCAATACGCTCATAGTATTTAGCAAATGTCGTGAGGTTGGCTTCAAAAATCACCGGCTCCCGATCGGTCAGTCTTGCGACCAGATTTTCTGAGAACTGGGTCGCAAGGCGAACTTGGTCGGTCAACGGGTACATGTCCTCGTATAGACGGGCCTCGAGCAGATTGCTAGCATTGGGGCGTTGCTCGGCTTGGTGGAGGATGTGGGACAGGGTGTTGAGGATACGTTGGGCCACCACGATGGTTCCATCATAAAGAGTATAGCCCATGGTTGGAGCGAGAAGTTTAAGCTGTAAAATTTGAGAAGAACAGACAGGGCTGGAGATTATCAATTTAATGTTCACGATCTTGCAGTCTTATGTTCCTACTCTCACCTTTAAACACAGAGTCAGTGTAATTCGAATAGTTTGCTGAAGTGGTTGCCTAAGGCATTAATAAGAGGCGGGATCTTTAATATCACTAACTTGCTCGACAGATATCACTCATAATATCAGGATTTAGCTAGCTACGACGTACTAGCAAAGGATAAATCAGTAAGATAGCTAGATATTCGGGCATAAGATAAGGCTACTCAACCCTCTTAGATTACAGTACAGTAGTCGAGTTTTAATCTAAGGATCTAAGGAGAACCAAATAGATGAACTTTATGTAGAGCGCTGCTAAACCTCTACCTCCTCTCCGCCGCCTTCAATTCTTCCTCAAGACTAAGATGTCTGTAACTCCCATTCATTGAATCTGTATCTCTCTCTGATTCTTCTTCGTCGTTTGCGTAGATCCCATTGGCCTTTTCTTGCCTAAACTCATTTCCCCACCAAATCTTGCACTCTCTGCAGCGTTCATGGTAGCAGTTCTTGCAAATACCATAGTTGGTATCATCTCCTTTGTTTTTTTCCCTGCACTAGTTCATTGTCAGATCTGAAATATGCCCAAATCATACCGAAATCTCGTTCAGAGTACTTACATTGTGGCAAAACCAAGCCCATCTTGTTGTATCTGGGAATTGAGGTTCCTCCTCAGGTAAGGAAAAAGGAGTTTTGGCTGACATCATTGGCTTTAATCTGTCTAGATGTTTATCGTATAATTTCCGTTATTTGTAGAGAATGGCGTGAAGTAGTTTTAAAGATAGAGACTGTATTTAGGTCTTGCTTCGATATTCACTTTCACACGACTTTCATAGAAAAGTGAATTAAATCCCCCAAAGCGGCTGGTAGAAGAATTTTCTTGATAACTTTCAACGAAGGTTTTGAAGCCTCTATTTTTATTTCTTGTTATTCTATCAGTCACCAAAAGACATCAAGGGCAAGTAGACATGTCACCAACAATCTCTGGATCAGATACGAAGATCTGGGAACTCCGCTCAGATGTCATTTACCACTTCCATGCTTACAGATACTTCTCACACCTGGATTCTGCCCAAGGAATCGATATCATCAACTTGAACGATGCTGACATCCAGTTCTACAACCGGACTTCTGACAGTAGGTGAACTTTCTTTTGGTTTCCTGAACTTCGACTTAGAGCAAAAAGCCCTTGTTCCTCTAATTTCATATCACATTTAAATCATTCCGCCCTTCCCGCGTAACATGAGACAACTTCAAATGAGAGAAACCAACTGACCAATATTCTGATAGTGGCCCGTGGCCTCTCGAACTACCACACTCTTGCGAACTACCTTAACCATTTCACACTTCCCAATTTGGCTCCCGTCCATACAACTCACCGCAAGCTTCTCATTGCTCATGTCCGCCAATACAACCTGACCACTGAGCCTCGCCGCCGCTTCTACATGATTGGTCTTTCTCCCCAGGAGATTGACTTTCTCAAATCACTTGAGACAGACTCAAAATCTACTCGGGGAGAGAACAAGTCCACCATAGGTCGTGTTGGAATGTTGGTCTTGGCTACCGATGGCTGCTTAGATGAATATCGTGAGGGCGCAGATAGGAAGCAGGAAGCAGATGTTAAGAGAGAGATTGCAAAGTGCTTGGACACTTATAATATATCTCGTCAGGGACACAATAAGGAGATTGTTCTTGATGATACGAACAGAAAGTATTCAAACGCTCTCTTGTCAGTTGTTTCCGATGATGGGGAGGAAGGTGGGGTAAATCTTTGAATGAGGCTTTAGCATTGGCCAACAAATCATTCTCAAAATAGGATTGTAATTGTTCTCTTGGGCTGAATTGGCTCCTAAAGCCTAGAATATTTCTGAGTCCGGAAATTAACGTAATCATCAAATTTGTTTTTGAATGCTCGCCTCGTTGTTTCTAGCGGAATCAAACATATATTACGGATAAGATTCAGATATTTGGCCAATAAATACACTGTTAAGTAAGAGAGGGATATGAAATATTGATAAAAGTTACATCTCCAAAGTTAACAACGGCCAATTTTAAAACCATCCTTCCTATTCTCCAAATACATATTGTAGCTACCCAGAAGATTTAGTAGGTATTGGCCAAAAAATAAAAACTTGAAGGTATATTGCTCACAAAATTGTGAAAATAAAAAACTCAAGCTCGAGAGTCATAACAGCACATAAAACTTACTCGAAGGATATGACAGTGCCTGCAGAGAAATAATGGGTATGTTAGCCATTTGAAAAATCTTCTATAACATTAATCATTCGGCATTTCAGTCAAACAAAGTTATGTTAGGTTTGATTTGTTGTCACGTTTGGAATTTCAATCCGATGATTCAAAGTAATACGACATGATTCATTCACATATAAAAGTCCTGCCAATTTCACCAAGTAAAGATTTCTATCTAATAGTTCAAATATCTGGCTTTTATCTAGGTCTTTTCAAATCAAAATGGCCCTACATCTAGATCTCTACGATGGTCTAACAAAGGACGAGATCCTATGCCTCGTATTTAAATTCAATATGAAACACTCCGCAAAAGAACAAATCAAACTTCATCCCGACAAAGAGGCTCAACTTAGAGTGCAACTTCTATTCGCAGAAGATGAGAAACAGAAGAAAACTCCAACGACTTTTCAATTTCAAGACAAATCCTTTCTACAAGACTTGTTCAAAATCCAGAATCTCACTCCAGCTGAAGGGGAAAAAGTGGACTGGAATAGCTTTATGGTAAGGTCTCAAAAGATAACACAAAGGCTTGAAGAGATTAGAGATATGTATACAGCTACGAAACCATCAATTTCTGGAGAGAAGAGGGCAAGTAGTACCGCTCCACAGGTTCCAGTGATCGGAAAAACCTCAAGTGACATGAGGGCAAAGTTTACTACCACTCAGAAAGAGAGGAGCTTGGAAGAGGCCCAAAAGGAAGCTCTGCGAGTTGCTTCAGAGGTTAGGAAAATGTAGGAACGGATAAAGATTCTGCGATTCTGTTTTCGTCTCATAGATATTCCCGACATTATTTTAACAAGAATTATAAATGGGAGTTTGACATTACACCTCTTTTGAACTGTTAGCAATATATAAGCGGCTAGCAAATGCATAACCACTTGTCCTTACATGACCCAAGTTTTGTCTTTTCACACGACTCTAATGTTATCCCACAAGCCATAGTTTACACTTCAAGATTTGTCAGGCGAAATGTCATATTGACAAGGTAAATCATTAGTTTCTCCCCTATTTTTGTTCTTCTTAACTTTACCTATTGCTCTTGAAGTCTATGTAAGTTGCTAGTGTTCTAGAAATCTCCCCCCTTTTCTCGCTTAACTTTATTTTGATCAAGTATAGCACGATCAAAGAAAAGAAGGAATTTATCAGGAAGGAAGGATCAGAAATCACGTTATGAAATCTTCTTTAAAGATCTATCTTAATGAGCAAATAAATTTCGGATGTTGTGACATGCCTTGTACTCTCGCGTTGTCATTCTAGTTCCAGAACCCGGCCGCGAAACAAGATCTCGCAGCTGTGGGAAATGTTTGTGTCTAATTCTTAGCAATAGAGAGTTTGTATTATTTGGTTAAACTGCCCGTCCAATCACCTCTACCTTCTGGAGTTTGGAAAATAAGACAAACACGCGAATTATATAGTAACGTGAGCGCGTGCATGCATTATATTGAGTGAATCAGAGCATCCTATTCCAGAATCCGCCAGCTTAGCCGCATCAAAAACCCCTCTATATCAATAGATTTTGATCTCTGCCACAAATTCGTTTGACTTCATTGTATCATTGCGGTCCATCACCGAACTTACCAGTTTATTCTACAGCCAACGCACCAAGATAGCACGAAATCCAGTTTATCACCTCCTACTAAAAGCCTTTAATGCCACAACAAAGAATGACGGCCACCGATTTGACTTCAACTCCAACGCCTGGCTGTCTTTCAACATCGTCACTCTACGACAATACCGAAATCGAACGGCTGACACAGGAAGCCAAAGACATGAACTTTGAGGAGGAGCTAAACAAATTCAAAGGCAAAATCCATGCTTCTTCTTCCAACTGCCCCAGATGGTTGAATTTAGCTCCCTATAAAATAGCCCCGACTACTTGGGACTGGGAGATTGTCGAAGAGCCTGCTTCTGCAAAGAATAAGCATCAAATTTGTAACGAGGACTCTCACAAAGACCTGCATGAGCTTGAGCTGGATAAAAATGAGGATGCGAGTACTTGTGTGGAGATGGCCAGACGTGCCACTATATTTCCATTGTCACATTCACTACCGAATAACACGAGCTCCGAATCAATCTATAATGGTTTGTTTCGGACTGACGGCCCACACACCGAAGAAGCTGGGAAGGAGGAACAAACTGTCAGCATCCGTGCATCATCACCACCCTGTGAGAACTCTGAGGTTTTCCACAGCAGTCTAATTTCTTGCAACGAGTCGGAAGATGAATTGGAACCCATCGAGAAATCCAAGCTGAAGCTTTTGGCGGTTTTGAGATGCTACCTATACAATCTGGAGAAGGGAACTCTTATTACTGGGCACAATGTCGATATAAAGGTTGCAGCTGTGTTGAAGAGACTGGCTACCTTCGTTCAGGGAGAATGGGTGGTGGAAAAAGGAATGACCGATGCCACTGAAAATATGGCTCCGGACAAGCAAGAAATGAGCGATGAAGAAGGAGTGATTCTTGAGATCCAGGAATATCTTGGAGAAATTTCTAAGTGTGGTATTGGATTGTCAGATGACGTCCTACAGATTGCAGAAAAGATACTTAGCAAAATCGAGAAGGAGAGGATGATGAAAGATCTGGATCTGGATTCTTTGTCATGTAGTTGGATTGAGCAACCTGCATACTGAGCACAGACTTAGACATGCGACGAGCCGTAGATGACGAAGTCTTTAGCGTTAGCCAAACCGTTTGCAGTGGAACACAATAAACTCATCTTGACTCTAAATATTTGCTTATTCACCAGTCTACAGTTCATGAAGTTTCGACCTTTAGAAGAAGATCGATTTTATCTTTCCCGTGTCTGCCCCCATAACTCCCAATCTTATTGGTAAACTTTCACAAATCTATCAGACACGTAGCAACAGATTTAACAACCACCACATTTGGGCTCTTGAGATAGTCCCAGTGCATTCTGTACAGGCAGTGGCCGTGCGGTACCAAAGAAGAAAATTTCTATTTCGAGGAGCTGAACATTTGATCAGAATCTTGACTGATTCAGGGCTGTCATGTTTATCCAAAATGTAACCGAATATGCGCCCTATGCTGCAGAAAGCAGACATCCTTCAGAATCTGCCCCCTTCGACTGAGCAAATTCGCATGAATAGGCTTAAAAGATCTCTTAGAGAGGATCTTTTTATAAATGCAAGCAGGTCTAAGGGTATTAGATAAACGGACCACTGGGTTCTTATTCTCGCGACCAATGTGCATATCATTCCTATGTAAAGAAAACATGAAGTGCAAGGAATAAACAGACATCAAAATAAATATCATTCCCTTGGGGCTTAACTACTTCTCATAGCTGCCTTCTAAATTTAACAACATAATCGGGCAAGGGTTGCATTTCCAACTTCGAGTCTGCAATAAAAACTGCATATAAGTTTGAAGAAAGACAGTTTTTCAGATCGGGAGAGAGACAATTGATACAAAATCGCATACAAGCTACCATGCGAAGGCTAAATTTCAAAGGTGTTATTGCACGTGAACCTGAAATTATGAACGCCATACACCTGCCATGCTACCTAAGGCCATCAAAATCTTCAGCCTCGTACCATGTCCTAATGCCACCGAAGTTCGAGGATCCTGAGGACGGGAACTATTCCTCTACTAACGCCATAGACACTCAGCCCCACTCTCAATTTAAAGTTTCCAATTTAGTCCTTCTTTCTCTTCTCTTCAATTTCTTTGAGCAGTCCAACCAAGTCTGCCTCGTTTCCTTCCATTTCCAGACCCTTCCCAACCCACTCCTTCGCCTCTTCTAACCTCCCCATCTCCATCAGGCACCTCCCTTTCCTCCACCATGCCTTCGCATTGCCGGCTCTCTTGGCTTCTACGCTAGACTCGGCATCGATAGCTCCCTCGACCCAGTTTGACAACGCCATATGCGCTTGTGCTCTATTAGCATAAAGTCCCGCTACCTCATCCCTCACCAAGCCTGACGGCTCCCACAAGGGTCTTCCAAGCGCCATTTGTAATCCTAATCCATAGAATCTGATTGCATCTGTGTGTTTGCCTTTGCGGAACTCTGCGTTACCAGACTCTCGCAGTTTGGTGATTTGTGCAGATCGTTTTTGGTTCACGGGAACCGGTGGTGGAGGGACAGGAGATTCGAGATTCAGGAGGGCTTTGTGGAGAGTATTGAGTTTGGTGAGTTCTTCATTCAGAATGCGGGAGTTGGAGGTGCTGGATATGATTTTGGAGGTGGGATCCATCTGGATGGGTAGCAGAGTGAAAGTTTCGGTTTCCTCCATCTTTGAAAATTTGTGGATAGGTCTCGATGATTGGGATATTCTTGGAAATCTGCCTCTCAATATGCCTCGGAATAGTCTGTATTTCTGCAGTGTGTCCTGGATGGCGATTGGGTTTTGTTGCCGTCTTGCCAGATAGAACAAAGTAAATGATATAATTTGAGGACAGCTTTCGCGAGCACAAGGCTGAGCACTTCGCCTCAGGCAGCAACAGAGCTAACCTTCCACGCTATCCGTCTTAGGTAATCGCGTCTATCAAAGCAAGCCGAGCCTTATTGGCATTTCAACAATTGCAACTAAATATCAGGCAACAAACATTCGGTTGGCCGGCATTATTGGCTCATGTGCTAAGCACTGCCTACCTTGCCTCGAGCAGTAATGTATCGATTCCTTCAACGCCCTGCCAGCCGAGGGTCGATCTACTACACCATCTGACCGGATGACTCTCTGGTCACTACATGCCAAGAGACTTTGCAGACCCGCATCGTCACAGCCCCCATCGGTGAACACACAGCCGTGTCCAGGCAGTAGAAATAATATATTCGAGCCTGGTCCGTTATTTAAGGGTTGTACGGCCCCCTCCTTAAGTCCATATTTTTTCTATACCACACAGATCTAAGCAAAATTTACACCTCATACGGAAATCCAACACCAAACACACCATCAGTTACAATGTGCGGCCTCTTTTCTGCAATCTTTTTTGAGGTCTATGACCTCTGGGATGCACTTTTACTCGGCCTTGGAGGTCTATTGGTAAAAGTTGGGTTGTAAACCTTTTACTGTGAACCTATGCTAAAGTCGAATCCCATCATCCTCTTTCACGACCTGCTTAGGCTGCAGAAATGATGGATGCCTACCTCCCCTCAAGTCACAACCATGAGTGGCAATTCAAATCGTAACAAGCATGTTTTCGAACGAACTTCGGGGTCTTACGTCTCAGCCTGGTGCTGTACCGCCCGTATCTATATCCTGGATACGTCTTGATCAATATTTTGATAGCAAATCATTCAGCTGTATCCAGCATACGACGACACTGAACTGATTTTTTTGGAATCGAACGCTCAGACTACGGATTCTTCAGTGGGAAATATGTCCTTGAGGTCTACCCATGTGATGGCTATACCACAATTTAGCTTGGAGGAGTATAATAAGGGAACGGATGCTGTGATGAGAAGTCTCTGAATGTATATGAGACTAGAATGTGCAAAAAGTCTGAATGTCATACCATGCTAGAAGCTGAGATATGTCGAGATAGAAAATAAATATCATATACATGGATTTATCAAGTATGATTCACGTCTGGTATCACAGGACCCTCATCGTATCCACAAGATACGGAGTATATTCGTATGATCCACAAAATGTGCACATAATCCCGGCCCTCCGCAATTCCGAACTCGCAAAAGTTCATCTCTGTCACTTTGTTGCACATCGCAGCATGCCCCCTTGTTCTTGCCCCTTGTTCCACAGTCTCAGCTTGTTCTTCCACCATGCGGAATCCCACTGGTCGGCATGCAGGACGGTGCACCGCATCACGGGTATGATGTGGGGCCAAATGGAGATGATTCGACGATGCCCTTTACGCCCTGTGGTCATTCGCCATATTTTGTCATGCACAAGGGCGATGTGGCTTGCGATGTGCAACAAAACTTCTTCACATCTTTCTTTACTATCTTGGACTTAGGGTCTTGTGACTTTTTCATCTAGCCGTCCATTTGATTTTTCTGGTAAGAAAGTATTGTGAGTTGAACGAGACCTAAAGTCAACAGACGAAAGCAAGTAAACTCATATAGAGATAGAGAAGTGCAACTCTTTACAGCCTACTTCTACTAAAATTGACGCAAGATACCCTACATGTGTGTATATAAAGAAGGTAGAACGTTTAAAAGTTCTCCTTTAAATATTTTCATATTTTGCTGTACGTTTTATTTCTCACTTGAATCCTGTTCTTGTTGGTTCTCACGCCTACAAAAGCTTATTCTTTAACTCGATGGGAACAGAGAAAGGCCTGCACGGTCAAAAACGAAGAAATTTTCTCGTAAATTAGGTTTCTGAATTGACTCGACGTATTATTATACGCCCTGTACTCAAACCAAAACGAATGCCAGTATCTCTGTTGCACCTCGAATACCAATACGCGATTAATTATATTGCTTGTACTTTAGCCAACGATGGCTGTCGTTTCTGGTTTCTCCTCATTTACTACAGTCGTATCTACAGCCGCAGCCGCAGCCGCAACCTTCTCAGCACTCAGCCTCTTGAGCAATTCTCCAACTCTGGCAAATGGCATCGGCTTCGTCAAGAAATCATCAAACCCACAATTCTCACCATGAATCCTGTCTCTACGACTTCCGAGTCCCGTTAGGGCGACAATATATGTCCCTTTTCCTTGGTTCCTCGTTATATTAGACTCTTTTTCGTCACGGTGAGGCACTTCTATTTGGCTGTTTCTGACCACTTCACGCCGCTCTAAACCACGTATGATCCTTGTGGCCTCAAACCCATCCATCTCTGGCATGCTTATATCCATGAATATGACATCGAAGTTTTTGTCCGGCTCAGTATCCTTAAAAGTGGAAACGGCTTCGACACCGTTACAAGCAGTGACAATGATATCCGAGGTGCGTTTAAGAAGATAGCGGTGCAGGGTTGCAGATCTATTTGGTTGTCATCTACGGCGAGGATTCTAAGGAAGGAAGGTGAGGTTGCGGTGGTATCTGTGTTGACCGTAGGAGGTGGTAATTTGAGATTTAGTGTAGTCGTAGAAGGGATGGTTAAAGTTTGGGATTGCATGTCCTTTGACGACACCGATTTTTCTAATATGCTCATAGAATAAAATGCAGGACCGAGGGATCTAAGAACTTGTTCTGACTTCATTTTAGCTTTTAAAGTTGGGGTTGGGGTATTATCCTCGAGCATGCTCTCTAGTTCAAGGATGTTTTGGGAGATAAGGGCCCTCGATACTGTTGACTCGGGGGTAAATCCATAATCTGTTAAGATAATCCCATTCAAGATCGTGCGCTCTTCCGGCGAACCTAATGGTGTTTGGGTCCCAGCGTCTGCCTATTGTAGTCCGGCCGTCTCAAGTTGTTCTGGTCCTGGGATCTTTGATTCATCAAGGCGAGAATAGAGCGAGCTAGTCTGAAAGGGCCGATGGGACGAGAAATATTTCCTATTGCGTGTCGTGCCTCAAGGTCTTCTTCCTTCTCATAAAAATCCATATGTTCATGTACAATTACAATACGTTGACCGTGGTCGTAACCTGATAGATCAATACGGTCTGTGAGTACCAGGTCTGCGGAATTGCTAATTTGAAATCCAAACCATTTGCAACAGTAGTGTTCAATGCATTTCCAAGAAGCACTCCTGTGTAGCGGTGAAGTTGTTTCCCGAGAGAACCTTACTGATTTTCCTGCTGCTCGCTGTCGAAGAATCTTGATGCACTCCTGGGCATCAGTTGTTACCTTCGTAAGATCAATGGGTCGGCTTAGTGTGGTGTGAAAGTCATCAACCTTCTCGACAGGTACTATAACTTCGACATCCGTACCTTTTCCGAGCTCTGACCGGATAGAGATCTTGCCTCCCAATTGATTGACAATTTTCCAACCGCATCCAGTGAGCGAATGTATCTAATGAGAATCCGGATCAACAACTTACACGATCGATAAGCCTAAACCAACCCCGGGAGTGAAACTATCTTCTTGAGCGAATGGATGATATAACTTTCTCTCCATGTATTCGGACGACATTCCCTTTCCAGTGTGCCTGATATACAGTGAGAGACAAGCGCCTGCTCTCTCTCCTACAAGTGAATCTATAATTTGGAGTTGCACCATTATGTGCCCTGAGTTTGTATATTTCTGGGCGTTACCAAATATGTTCATTACAACTCTCCGATGAGCACCCGGTTTCGTTATTATAAGAAATTTATGGCGAGATAGAACTATACCTGGCTGAACTTTGAATTCCCAATCTCTATGTACGATATCAATAATGACTTCTAACTCAGGATAATCAAGATGGCGATGAGTTCGACGATGGTCTGGAGACAATATGCTAGTTGAATGCTTGTAAGGATCCACAGTTACTGCCCCACGAAACTCATTCGCCGCAATCATACCATTAATAATTTCTTCACAAAGCAAGGCGAGATTAGTGACTTGATAAAGCTCATTTGTTATAGCATCTGATTCATAAATATGTTAGAATAATACATTTTGGTGGAAAATTATATATACCATGGTTATTCGCGGTTTTTTCGAAAGAGTTGATTTTGCTGTAATCCAACACATGCTTGATCGTGTCCTACAGAACAAAAATATTAGGAACTAGATTTTAATATCGAAGAAGATGATATACCAAAAGGGTTCCACTGCAATTCTGTATCGTGGAGATGAGCTCAATTTGTGCAGCGTTGAGCTCTGAATCGCGGAGAAATTCAGCACTTGCGAGGATTCCATGTAACGGACTTCGAAATTCATCTGGTGTTGTAAGCGGATAGATACTGTTAAGTTTTGAAAATGCTTACGAGATATACTGCTGATAAAATCAGATTTCATCTTATTCGATATCATTGCATCTATCCTACTGATTTCCATCATCAACGAGTTCGTGAACGCTTGCAAATAAGCAATCTCGGACTCAGGAGTAAAAACTGGCACCGCAGACTGGCTCCACACAAAACATCCAGCATACCATCTATCTACCAAGCTATTAGCTCGTCAACAAACAATGGGTGAGGATCCTCTTACCAGAAACAGCATCCCAGAGAGGTAAGAAAATAATTTGTCGTGCACCCTTGAATACTTCGGCAAGCAATGTGGCTTCCACTTTTTGCTTTGTTATATCAATTGAAGAGTTTGATCTCCTACGACCCGTCCCTTCTCTTGACTTCCATTCTTGAAGTTGTTCGAAAGAAGAAAAATGTCCCTCCTCTCCTATGTACCAGATATTTCCTTTGGGGTATGATTGAATAAATGATTGAACAGTCTCGCCATTAATGACATTAGAAGGCTCCTCCTTTTTGGTATCTTCGCCGTAACTCATAGCAAGGATTTTCAGTCTCGAAATACCTCATGACATTAGCAGCTTGATGGTGCATGACTAGAACATAAATTTAGCCACGCGAAGAAGATACAAATAGATGATACCAACATTTTCTGTGATCTCGAGACAAGCCATTTCGAGTCTTATCATCGAAAAAAATAGTGATCCGATATTAACACCAAGGCTCGTGGTGATGGGTGTTCCAGCATAGAATCGATAAGATGCTATCTGTCCATCTACGACTGGGAGATGTGCGAACCTCTTGTCTTTGGACAGATCATTGATAATGAAGCAGGGATATTCAGGTTTTGCGGCATCCAATTCCAAAGTGTTCTGTATGGAGTTAGAATACTAATTGGCATGAATAATAGCTAGAGTCATCTTTACCTCGCACAAACCTCCTAGTGTTGGGATGGTACTACAGCCAAACCACTCACTGGTGATAATTAGCTCTTCTCCAGAGCCGAGGCTCCCAAATCTAACTGCTCCAGCAAGAAAGTATTGGGTCCCTTACAAAGGTTAGTATTGCTTGCTCCCAAGTTCAAACATCTAGACAAAAATAAACATCTTCCAAGGGCCATGAATTTTTATCTTGAGGTCGAAAAATACATACCTCGATCCACTAGGCTGTGATTTTAGCATTTGCTGCAGATGTTCGAGTCAAAGCTCACCTGACCATAGCATGAACACCCTTTAAACGCCATACTATCGTTTCAGCATAAGCATCCAGAGCCCTGTCACTATTCAATGTAGCATTTAAGGAAACCCTATTCGGATTGCTTGCCAGCTGTTGAGGAGTAAAGAACCTGAATACTCATTAGCCCACTAGTCTCACACAGGTGCCAAACTTTGTCTAGCCTGCGCAATGCAAAGCACGCACTTTGTCAATTCCAAAGCTTTCTGGCTCTCGCGCATGCCGCTGTCCGTTTCGGCGCTATAAGAACCGCCCTCAGTCTCCATCGTACAAACCCCAGGTCTGACTCCAGCATCTGAAGGTTAACATTGAATGTCCATCGTTTGAAGAAAGTTAGAAGTTGAAGTTCTAACTACGAAGTAGTTAGTTGAGGAGTTGAGGGGAGATCCTGCCTGGGTTGATAGACGAGGACGAGGGCCTAGAACAATTCGGCGGGCCATTAGGCGTCGAATCAAAGATAAGAATGCATTGGAGCGAATTAGTTGGAGCACATTGTATGCATGCATCTCTCTTGTCGTCGAGCTGTGGAGCCGCCTTCCAAGGCATGAGGCGGTTCACGAGACTTGCGCCGTTAATATGCATGCTGTCCTTGTAGTTATAAGGTATTAGTCGGGGTTGCGCCAGACCGCGCGTAGCGATTCCTCTCAAATAATAAAATAAATATATGAGATATTCGTATGTTCACCATGTTTAGTTCGCAGGTTGCTCGCTATTTTTTCCGTCCGTGGTTGATAAGAATATCGCCAAGGAATTCCACAAATTTAATCTCACAATCTTGTCAAGAGCAAGTCTTCGTCTGTGAATATCTGTAGTCAAAATATCTCCGTTTTCAAGATTCGATTGCCTGCCAACTGGGATCAAATTTGAGCTATGCGGTTCTTCTTACGACACCGTGAAATAGAAAGCTTCATGATCCCCCGTTTACCCGCTCGAGCAGATTGATATATGAGAAATTAGAGACTCAAACCAATGCCATGTATGGACCAGTGCAAGCTGAGACGCAGCCCAATTGCTAATTTGGATACTGGCGAAAGTGGGAACTTCTGTATGGGATACCATAAAGGTGTATCAGACGTCATATTAATGCAATGACGAAGAGTTTGCGATACTCTCACCTATACGGCTAGATAGAGGACGGAAAGTAGAGAGGGATTCTTCAAACTTCCCTATTTCGCGAATCTCATCCTCTTGTGATATAGGATCCGCAAAAATCAAGGATTTATACATCCAAGCCAATCATCGGGCTATGAAATATAGAATCCCTACAGCGATTTGATAGAGCAGCAATTTCCTCGAAACATCTTCGGTCTCTCGACAAATAAGCCCTGTGCCAATTCAGCCCCAATTGAATCAAACATGTAACACTTCTCTGGAACTATTGACCTGGAAGCATCTTCCTCTCTTCATATCACAATCAAGAAATGGCTGTATTGTCACGTCACGGATGGTCGAAATCGCAGCATTGGTCCGAAAGCTTTGTTTCCCAATATATACATCTTCCAACCCAACCCAATTCCTGTCTAATGATGCTCCTCCCCATGGCCCTCTCCGTGTCCATGACCATCATTCAAGAACATGTATTCGTATCCACAGTATGCCGCAAATGCCACTGTTGCAATGCCCAATCCCGGGAAGCTCCCCTTGAATCGATTCCATCTAGTGAAAGGTCCAGAGTAACGCCATGCCTCTCTGATAACATGCAATTAGCCCAACTCTCTCTAACAACTTATAATACTTCGCTTCTAGGGCCCAACTCACGCTCTTTGCCACGGGTCGTTTGCTGGTGCACCAGCTGCTCTGGCGAATGCTTTTGGGTCAAAGCCCGTCAGGTTTGGTTTTGCGGCTCTCCGCACACTACCATCCGAAAAGTTAGTAGACTGTCATCTACTGCTGAATTCAAATCCATTGTCTAAACTCACAGGGTTGGATACATCTTGAAGACTGTGCTTCTTCACAAGGCTGTGTCTGGTGGTCAATACTAAGGTCTCTAATGAAGTCGCGGTTAAAAATGGCTTGGCACTTTTGACTAAGCGAACCTTCGATATCTTGATCAACAGCCCTGCCAGATCCTACACAACCTCTTCAAATTGACCACAACAGACACTCTGCGACCCGATGAACTTGCACCCTTCGAAAATTCTGACCTAGTTCGGACGATCCACTGGTAACCGAATAAATACCATCTTCTCTCAAGCTCGCGCGTCACGCAGCGCCCATGAAAACCGTACACCTCCCTCGACCTTTCAGGACTAGCATACATAGCAAAGAGAATCAAAATGCCTCCTCCGATTCAGCGCTTCGGCGGCGCTCCCAATAATCTTGCTCACTATCCGCAATATCCTACACACTCACAGGCACATACCCCAGGACTTCCTCCACCTTCGTTAGCCTCCACACCGGGGTTCATGAACGCTAATTCTATGAATGCTTTCTCGAATGGTAATAGCCTGAGCCTTTCTGGCGCGGGATTTGGGGCTTCGAGTCTTGGAATGACGGGGGGGACTGGATTAGCAAGTCAAGCTGCACAGCAGGGCTTTGCCAATGCCTCCTTTCACCCACAAGGGCACAACAATATGAGCGACGCAGGGACTACGAGAGGCGGGGCAAATAAAAACAGGATACGCGATGTCTGGGTGGGGAATTTGTTGGAAGAACTGGCTATATTGAGGTGTTTGGTGGAGAGATATCCCTATGTTGCTATGGTAAGACGAACACGAATGGATGGTGAATTGGCTGACATCCTGGTAGGACACAGAATTTCCTGGTTTGGTAGCGCGGCCAATGGGCGCTTTCAATGGGAAGAGCGACTATCACTATCAGTGTCTGCGGTGCAATGTCGATTTGCTTAAGATGCTTCAACTTGGGATAACCATTTTTTCAGAAGATGGCGAGCCCCCTCCAATGTCGATGTCAGTAGCAGAATTAGGACTCGATACATCGCAAGACGAAACTCGAAAATATGCTGCTGCTGGAATGGTTCAATTACCGACTACGTGGCAGTTCAATTTCAAATTCTCCCTAAAGGAAGATATGTACTCGGAGGTGTCTATCGAGGCACTAAGACAAGCAGGAGTCGACTTTGCAAGGTTGGAAACCGATGGTATTGACCCATTTTATTTTGGGGCTCTTCTTGTCAGCTCTGGGCTTGTGTGTGATGAAGACGTTCACTGGATTTCTTTCCATGGTGGCTACGATTTTGGCTATCTTACAAAACTCCTACTCCGTCTAGCTCTACCTGACGATGAATTCGAATTCGACAAGTTCATGAAGAAGTTCTTCCCGAGTATCTACGACGTCAAATACCTTATGAAATACGCAATCAAGCAACATCAAATGGGCCAGCTTACACCGCTCGATCCAGCCACCGTTGACATCCTTACAAAGTTCGAACAAAGATCAGGGCTCGAGAGCCTTGCTGAAACATTGAAAGTTAAACGACAGGGACTAGCCCATCAAGCTGGATCTGATTCCCTACTGACAGGCAAAGTATTTTTCAAAATGCGGGAGCGAATTTTCAACGGTGAAATCAGCGACGAGCATCAATGCAAAGTCTGGGGTCTGGGTTGGCCAGAAAGCTCAGCTCCAACATCCAACATACATTCTACACCCCAACATTATAATCAAATGCAAGAGAATGTAACACCAAGTCAGAATGGGTACACAAACGGAGCGCCAAGTACACCGAATACGGGAAACGCAGGTCTAGTGACCACGCCGGGGCATAATAGCAATGGTGGGGGAATGGCGCCTTTGACTCCTGGGGGTATGGGTGGCGTGTTTGGGTCTTTCCAGTATAGTAAATAGTTCTAGGTTGGCATTTGCGGAATGGAAATGGAAATGGCACATCGAAAATCAACTCGTTGGTAGGGTCATCGTCGGAGTTTTTCGCCTGGCGTGATTTGAGGTTTGATATCGGGAGTTGAGGGCTGGTTGTGGCTGTTAGTGTACATTATGGAATAGATAAAGCATTCACTGAGCGCCTGTGACTTGATATGATTCGACTTGTGTTGGGTGGATCTGTTCAACCTGATTTGTCTTCCTCCTTTTTGCACGCAACTGCATTCCTTCCTTGTTACTCTTTTTCCAGATCACATTTTTCTTTTTAACTCATACCATCATAGTCACGTGAACAGTTGATAGCCACATCATGCAAATCATCAAGCCACACTAGCTTGTAACTGATGTCATGCAGTGCGGGGTGCTCGGCGTATTGAATTTTCTTGTGTAACGATTAGTAGAAGAAGCAATGTGCACCTCCCTCAAGTACCGTGCCCTTTTCATATTTTTTTACCAAGCTCTATTCTCCAATTAATAGCTATACTTCTCACTTGAAACTCTTCCAAGAATATTACAATGTCTCCACGAGTTCTCTTACTTGGTGGGCATGGCAAAGTTTCCATGCTAATGACACCCAAGCTTCTTTCTCGATCCTGGGATGTTATCTCGATGGTTCGAAATCCTGACCAAAAAGCTGAGATTTTAGAGTTGGGTAAAGGAAAAGGATTGGAAGGGAAAGGGAAGCTTGAGGTGTTGGTTAGCAGTTTGGACGACGTAAAGAGCGACGCAGATGCAAAAAGAGTGCTCGATGAGACCAACCCAGACTGGGTTATTTGGAGTGCCGGTTCGTAGCCTTCTGTTGTTATACCCCCAACTTGAATTGGAATCTTAATTGTATTTGCATACATGTTGTAATAATTACTAAATAGCTTTTACATTTAGGAGCAGGAGGAAAAGGCGGTCCCTCCCGCACCAACGCCATTGATAAAGAAGCTTGTATCCACTTCATCCGCTCCTCTATTTCAACTCCGTCAATCACCAAATTCATGCTTGTGTCGGCACTTTCTAGTAGGAGGGCGCGCGCTCCTTGGTTTGATGATGACAGCTGGGCGTTGGTGAGGAAGATGAATGATGTGATATTGCCGGACTATTTCAAAGCTAAGTTGGCGGCGGATGAGGCGTTGGTGGTGTTAGGGAATGAGCGGATTGAGAATGAGAAGAAGCAAACAAATAAGAAAGGGAAGTTTACTTATATTAGTTTGAGACCGGGGAGTTTGTCAGACGAGGCGGAAACTGGGCGAGTTTCATTGGGCAAGACAAAAACTAAGGGGAGTGTGACAAGAGGCGATGTAGCAGAGGTCGGAGTTAGGCTGCTTGAGAAGGAGGGGGCAATGGGGTGGTATGACTTGTTGGGCGGAGGTGATGAGGTTGGTGCCGCGGTTGACACTGTTGTTAGAGATAGAGTAGACTCTATTGAAGGAGAGGATGTTGAAGTTATGAAAAGACATATGGGGCTGTGACAAAACATACTACGATACGGAAGAAAGTAAAATTTTTTGAGAGTATTTTTAACAGTCAAAGCACAAATCATCCAGACTATAGGAGATGTTTGCAAAAAAAGTAGCATGATTTAATACAAGCCAATTCATTCGATATTAATATACTCAAACAGGGCAAGTCCCTCCTAAACCAGAATAGAAGAACTTGATGTCAATCAACGTCAGACTTTATTTCTTAAAGTCATATTAATAGTTACAACTTGGGTTTCTCTGATTCCTTAGAGGCTCCTTCACCTTTGGGGAGAATCTCGATATCTTTCCATGGTAGTCCTAGGAATTCCCACATGAAATGGAATCTATCGTTGTCAGTTCTCATGCATGCTTTACTATTGGACGCCCCTTGCTGGTAGCAATAGGTAGCTTATAGGAGAAGGAAAAACAATAAACTTTCAGTAAAAGAGCGTAAATACCTATCACTGCCAAAAAATGGCTCTTCTTTCCCATCATATCTCCGGACCCAAAACCATGGTGCCCCAAATGCACCTTGATCTAAGACTTTTTGCGTATTCGCCAATAGCTTATCTTTCCATTCTTTTTCTTTGGTCGCTGTAAGGATTTCTTCTATTTGGGAAGTTGTAAAGAGGTTGGTAGACGCAAGAACCGAAGAGAACTCGGATGGAATAGTGATATTAATATGCGAAGAGGTGGTCCACATAGCGGAGAAGAGCGTTAGGAAAGTGGTCTCGAATATATCCTGATTGTAGCGAGACTTTACGAAACACATGGCCCGTTGGGGCTGCGTGGATTGGGAGGGTTAGCTGCCGTTCTAAGAAATCTGGTTCGAAAAGGAGGGAGAGGATGAAATACAAGCAGAGTGAGCGGTGGGAAGAAGTCCGGCGGCGATATGTTGGTGAGATTGTGGTATTTTTTGGCCCGCTCAGAATCATATCCACCATAGTTGCGTTTAGCAGGGAGGGACCACGGAGGTTTGTTTCCTATAAAAGTTAGACGGTATCTATGGACGGAAGCAACCAGGTTTCATCTTACCACTCCCGACATTCACGCCTCCAAGAAAAATAGGATGAATTCTATAGATCGTTACAACTGCTCACTTTTTGGGAAGGGGCCAAGTACTCTACCACCACATCATGAGAAGCAAGGAGATCTCGGTTTTTTAACATGTAGCTAAAGGCCATATAACTATAGAAGGACGCTTGATAGACAGCAGTCAATCACTGAATGTTCCTGGGAGTCATGGAGCAAAGTATTTAAGGGTTGGAAAAAAACATAAAAATAAATGATAAGATTCAACTTTTAAGAGGAAAAAAAGAAGACAGGTTAGGAAAACTACGGTTTCTCTTGAGCATTGAGTTCTACCTAAGGTAGATTCTTTATCAATGACTATGCAAGTAATATTTCGGATGAGCCACTCAGCTATCCTATATATTAAGAGACTTGGACTTTTTGAACTAAAATTGATGGGTGTAGATAATAGATAATATCAGACAATACTGACAGGTGTCAAAATAGCAATCTATCTTGCCTCCCATAGCTACGCAGCTCTGTTGGGCACTTTCTTGCGGGGCTGGCGAATCGTAATCGAAAAATGTATTTGTAGCACGAATAAGAAATAAACATATGTTCAATAATCAATTCACTAGGTCACTTGATTAGAATGAAAGCAGGCGATAAATAGATAAACGTGATGAAACTTCCCCCATTGAGGGGCAGCATTGAGCCGAGGTCTGACGAGATTATTAATCTTATGTCGGCCGAGCTATCACTGAACTCCCAAACGAATATAATTCAAAATGTCGATGACTTGCAAAATGCCCCTCTTCTCGTGTCCTCATCTGAATCTAGCCGTGCTCCGATAAATCTTCAGCTCACAGAATGGTTTCAAGAAATCAAAAGGTGGCTCTTGTTGTGGGCGCGTCGAGAGGAATTGGTAGACAGGTTGCCCTTGATCTTGCTAGAAACGGCTACACTGGCAAGTAAATCGCTAGTGTTTCTGAAAGGATTATTTCCAATTGATTTATAGTGGTAGTTGCAGCGAAGACCACCAGTGATGCGTATGCCACAAGACCTTTTCCTCCTGATCCGAACTCCCAGCAATCTACGATCAACACCGTCGAGAGAGAGATTAGAGAAGCTGGTGGAGAAGCCACTGCCATTGCAGTAGATACAAGAGATGTAAAAAGCGTTCAAGCACTCGTGGATAAAACTGTTGAGGTCAGCCAGATACTCCAAAACGCGGCCGCAAATTAACACAAATCCAGATATACAAACGCCTCGATGTCCTAATATATAACTCTGGAGCCATTTGGTGGGCATCGGTTGAGAATACACCTACAAAACGATTTCAATTGATGCAGCGGATCAATCCGGAAGGTTTGTATGCAACTGTTCAATCGTCCTTACCGTATTTTAAGCAGAATGGCTGGAAAGGTCGAATTATTGTTGTTAGTCCACCGATATATTCGCGATTTTTTCGGGGCAAAACTGCATATGCTATGGGCAAGGCGGGAATGAGTATTCTAACGAAAGGTTTGGCAATGGATTGGGAGCGGGAAGGGAGGAGTGATATGGCCATTACTAGTATATGGCCAGCTTCGTCCATTGAATCCGCCGCCACTAGTCAAATGACCAAACAGGACCCAGATACTATCAAGGATCTTCGCAAGCCAACTATCTTCTCGGATGCGATTCTTGCGATGCTGCAAGCACCAGTAAGCAAGGTCAATGGCCTCTTAGAGCTTGATGAGGATTTTTTGCGAAATTATGCCGGTGTCAGGGATTTCTCAAAGTATTCCCTAGTTGATGGCGCTATACCTCGACGCATTATGCCGCAAAAGTTCCCGGACCTAACCGTGGCGGAGCAGGCAGACGAAGGTAGGAGAACGGATAGTACAAAGTTGAGGGCAGCCAAGCTATGATATGTCATTCATTTTCGTCAGTCGAGGTGTATAATAGTACATTTTGTTTGCAATTAGTTGTTCCAAAAGTATAGGGTATCTCAGTATCTCAGCATCTAAGAACTGTCTCAAACAGAAATGTTGCTCTTAATTTTCAGCACCTCCTCTGCTGAGAATCCCAGTTCTTTCCTTATGTATCCTTCCACGCCTGGATATAAAGTTTCCTCTGCTACCTCAGAGCCCCATCTCTCATCCATGTACTTAAGCACAGCAAGAATAGTTGAACCTCTGACGCAGCTCATTTCCTTCAGCCCAAGGTCATTTATTGAAGGAGTTTCGCCTTCTCTTCCAAGTTGCTGAAGCAAGGACTTGAACAAAGATTCTCGAAAGGGCTCGAATCCAACCCTAGTGAGAGCATAGTCATTTGATATAATCTCGGGTGGAGTGTCCAAAAGTGCAAGAATCATCCCGGCTAGTAGACCGGTACGATCTTTACCAGCTATTTATGTTAAAATCAACATTGCTTAGCAGGTTCTAATGTAAAGAAAATAATGTGTTTAACATACCATTACAATGAAATAAAACTCCTTCATTGCACTCACCCAACTTCTTGAAGACGGCTCTGAAAGCTCCTTGATGGGTCCTAAGCATACTTCCATACCGCTTTACGTGCACATCTTCAACCGAATTCCTCTCAGGATCCTCAGTCTCAACATTACCTTCCAACCCCTTCGTCTTACCCTCTACCGCTCCTGCACTAACGTCAGGTTTTAGGCTGTCAGGTTCGGTATCTTGCACAGGAGAAATCCAAATCGTTTCTATTCCCTTAACTTCCTGATCGGGTGATCTGAGCCTCTCAGCTTCGGACCGCAGATCAAATATCGTGGTGATATTATATTTTTCTTTGAGAAGAGAAAGAGTGGATGGGGGTAAATTGGATAAGGAGCCGGCACGGAAGATAGAACCTGGTTTTAACGTTGGAGAATCAAGAGAGCGCAGGTTAAGAGCATCAGGAAGGCCGAGAAACGGCGGTGTAGAGAGGATTTGAGTGACGATTGAGGTAGGAATGGAATCCTGAGTTGGTGTGAGTAGAACTGTGGAGAGGTCATACGGAGGTTCCATTTTCAGTTAAATTCAATATATCTAATATATTTGATGTGACTTTGATATCGCGTGACGGAGAGCTCGAAATGGTCTCTAGGATAGTAAGTTTATAGACGTAGAGTCGGGGTATGTTTATCCCGGTTTAGCGTTAGCCTACGTACTGAAATTCATGGCCACAAGAGGTATTAGCCTATTAACCTTAAGGTGAGATGGTTCTTTTACTTATATTTGGTTCGCCCTGTACTTATTTCCGGTTGCCAAGAGAGGGAGTTCAGCGGAATTCGCAAAGGCCTTGAGTTATGCTTAGGAATGAGTCACGTCTCCAGAAGCATGAGGGACAACCTTCTAACGTCAGAGAGGCATAATTCATTGATATTCAATAACATTTATAACATGTCATATCAAGATACACAATAGATATATAGTGTACAAATCGCATATATTCTTTGATTCAACTTATAGCGATCGAATGTTCGGAGTTTCGGTTTATGCCGATTTTACAAGGATATAAGGTATCTGGAGAATCCAGGACTATAGTTCCCATAATTAAATATCTTTTAAAAACGCCCCAATGACCTCCATTCAAACTCCTTGAAACTCCTCAAAATTCTTTCATATATACTTCCCATTTTTCTGAAGCATCTCTACCTTCCCATCTAGCCCAAATGCCGCCCGCTGTACACCATCTCGACCACCCTTCTCCCACCGCAAATTAATGGCACCGAACTTGAGTTTAGTCTGTTCAAGATCTTCCCCGATAGCACTCAAACTCTGCCCCACACTCAATTTATCTAAATCCGCATTTCTCGTGGTAGTCATTATGGCGGAGAAGGATGCGTCGTGACTGATTCCATTGATTCCAAAGAGAGTTAATCCTAAAGTCGTAACGAGAAGTGTAGCGAGAATGGCTGCACCGTAAGATATGAGAAGCTTCTTCTGGTCATATTCGTAAAGGTTTGGAGCGTTGAAGAGTGTTGTGTTCACAGAGCCGGAGACAGGGTTAAAATTCTCTCTTCGCGTCACCTTAAATTAGCTTTCCGTTCTTTAATTGTTAGACTTAGAGGAAAGCTTACAGATTCAAGCCCAGTAACCCAATCGTAACGTTAGCAGCCAGGTCCTCCACAGCCTTTGCTACAGTCTCATTCCTACATCTCCAGCTTTCCGTTCCGAAAGTTATTGAGGGCGATTTATGAGCCACACTCAATTTATCAATATTTGACTCCCAACTACTGTTGACGAACTCATCACAAGCAGATATCGACGTTTGCAATACTTGACTGCTAGATCTACTCAAAATATAACAATCTCCTTGTGTCCCACCTCCGATATCACATGGATAGCTCGCCATTGTGACATTTCCGTAGAGCATGTTGGCGACTGATGCCATGACCCCGATGTAGTTGTCTGTGTTGCTGTCATTGGTCCATTTGTTAAGATGTGTGACTGAATTTTGGACTACAGATGTGGTGCCGTTAAGAGATTCAAAGGTTGCAGAGACGGAAGCATTTGTAAGGGTGCAGACGATGCTACTATCCGCCAGTTGGATCCAGAGTTCCACACCATTGTCGAGAGAATTGTTAGTTGTGTTATCTGGTCCTAAAATTGCGTTCCAGTTGTGGTAATCATCTGGAACTCCTTGCTGAGGGAGAACGTCGTTTACAAAACCAAATAGCTGAGGTGAAAAAGCAGAGAAAAATTGTAGGTACGGCATGGATCCTGGCTGGGGATTGCTTTTCAGGAACTGAGATACTGTCATGGTGCCAGTTTGATTAAAATTTGCTTCGTTATAAAAATCGAATTGTGCTTGCTGTGGGGGGTTGGCAGGATTACACTGAAGCGCTGGCCCCAGTATTTCTTGCGTATAACTCGAGTTCAGGATGATGGACGAGGGCGGAATGACATTCATATCTAGTGATACCTGTGAAGCAATGCGAAGCGCTGCTGGAGGAGGGTGAGCAATGGTAATTCCATCTATATTACGATTCTGTAATAACCCATGGTCACTACCCCTTGCTGAAGTCCAATTGAAATAAGGGACATTGTGAAATTCCGAGGTTACCGTAGGCTCCTGGCTGGTAACAACAGAGATAGTACCGGGAGGTACGACGGCGCTCAAGACCATAGACCTAAAAGGGTTAGTCAATACAAGCGCTAGAGGACTTAGAAGATTTACCAGAAGACAAAAGCAATTAGGACAGAAAGTCTACTTTTTCTCAATAGCTCGAAATTTATGAAGCCAGTAATGTCGGTAAAAAGTCCAAAGAGATTGTCCAAAGCACCAACACTTAACGCATTCCGCTTAACCGTAAACCAAATAGCCTGTGTAAGGGATATCCCGTTGGCCGAATTCAGAAAGAACAATGTCATGTTGTTGAGCCCAGTACCTATCCAAATAACCAACTGTTGTTTTGACGTATCGCCGGCAGCTGTGTTTGCCAGGCTATGATAGTATAAGTGATGTCCAGAAGCTGTTATAATCCCGAGGAGGCAGAAGGCAACCATTGAAATAGGCTGTCGTAAACTTACACCCCACGTTACAAAGCGGTGTGCGTGGGCAACATTTTCTTCCTCCTCTTCCTCTAGTTTTGAATTCTCATCAAATAACTCTTCATGGAAATGTGGAAGGGCCACCCCATCTTCTTCTGGCAAAGTAGATTCCATCTCATGGTCTTGTTCTTTTGTAGGTTGGACTATTGATGCCATGGAATTTCGACCCATTAAAGGTGTCATAGAAGTAGCTTCGCTTGCGTCATGATCGGACGTGTCAGGACGTAAACTTGGAAAAGTATATGCATGTATTGGCCTGAGCTCAGAATAATCTTCTTCCCCATCTTGGAATAGCAATGGGTCATGTGAAGACATTGTGAGAGCGAAACTTTTGAGCAAACTGTAAGGAGAAACTAATGATATAGACTGAGGAGACTATTAAAGATGCTGGTCGGAAATATGCAAAATGACAGCGAGACAAGATAGGCAGTCATGGTGGGAACATAGTCAGGTGAGAAAAATAAAATGGACAAAGAAGGAGGGTCATTAAAGTATCTTATATTCAGCTTTTCCCTCAAGTAGTTGGCTTAGCTGACAAAGTACCGAAAGGAATTTCAGGCAGGACACCGCCAAGGCAAGGACTTGACTGTTATGAAACAGTAGAAATCAAAGAGACTATTAGGTAGATACCGAAGGCTTATGACAAGTAAGAAGATGACTAGATGGAAGGCGCTACTTTCAAGGGCTTCTTGCACTTTCTCTTGGCAATTGTGGCTGATTAAAAATAGCACATTGCAATTCGCGGGCTCATACAGCCTGCTTATATTCCTCCCAAAGTTTTCTCGTATTGGATATCCATCTGACCTCCTTGTGTCACCCAATATGACAATAATTGTCACGTGACTGTAAGATTTACCTTGCCGGTGCAAGAAATCTTACCATCAGCCCACTGATGTATACTAATAAAATTGGTCTCTGGTAAATGTATTAAATTAGCGAGAATTTTGATCTTTAACCAACGGTGTCTCTTAATCAGCAGGGCTCCAGCGGGTACTAGGCGGAATATTCAAGTTGTCATGATTACAACTCCGGCTTTTGTATCTCGCTCCCGATTTGGCATATGATGTAGATTCTTCGATCCAAAACGATATCTGGGAGCTTGGAGGGTTGAGCTCAAAATTTAGGTTCCTAATTTGAGCGGGACACCGTCATCCAGAGGACAAAATTGCCAGTAATGTGGACTCCTTGACCAGTATCTCTGTTACAGAACTTCATCAACTAATGTGCCAGACAGGTTAAACTTCGAAGATATTTTGGAGATCACCAAGATAAAGATACTCTTGGGGGTTGCACAGAGGGTATCGCAATCATGTTATCCTTGTTTCAAGTGCAAAATGGAGTGCCTCGCTCCCCTCAGTCATCGTCGCTTTCGCTTTCGCCTTCGTCCTGGGGGCTTAGATGCTTACTCATGTATGGCCCTAGATATGTCTCAATTTCACAAATTCTTTTGGATCATGGGATTTACTAACCATCAAGCCAGTAACCTAGTTTTCTGTAATAGTCTCTGGTACCTACGCCAGAAATCACGCTGATTTTTGTGCTGCCATGCTCGTCTCTGGCAATCTTCTCGGCCTGTTCCATCAATAGAGTGCCATAGCCTTGATGCTGAAATTTCCTAGGATCTCGAGCGTGAACTGGTACTGCAGAGCCATATACATGCAACTCGCGAACTAAGCTTGTACGTTGTCCAGTAAGTTCTGGTCGAAACGTATATTTTTCAGAGCATTTACGTAAGCGAAGAAGTCCGATTAGGATGTCCTGCTTGGGATCCTCATACGCCAGGAAACTTTCCCAGCCGCCGTTTGCTGTATAGTCTCGTCGAACAAGTTCAACTTGGGAAGGTCTTATTTTGTTCTTTACTTCGTTGATCCCAACTTCACGAGTTCTGACGTCTCTACATGTTGTACCAAAGTCTTTCATCCTACTCAATGCTAGTTCTCGCAAGTTTCCATTCTCAACCCCTGATGTGACCAGAGGCATGGGGATATCTCGCTGCACTCGATAGATTCGAGTCCAAGGTGGGACAAGAGCCAAAATGCGAGCAACTACATCGATCAGGGCGTTAGGCGTGTAATTCTTGTATCTACCTGTTCGCCATAATTCGTAAAGTCCTGTGCCTCGAATAACGAGTGTTGGATAAATTTTCAGTCCATCGGTTCGAAATGCCGGATTCTCAAAATATTCTCTAAATTGATCCAAATCTCTCTCCATGCCTACATTTGGCAAATCTGGCATCATATGACTCACAACTTTGAACCCGGCATCTTTCGCCAGGCAGAAAGTCTCGGCCACAGATGCAACGGTGTGGCCTCTGTTTGTATCTCGAGCAACGTCCTCATACAAAGATTGTACTCCAATTTCTAACCGTGTGCAGCCATACCGTAACATTGCAGATAAATGAGGCTGTAAGCAATAATCGGGTCGAGTTTCAATCGTGATTCCGACGCATTTGATATTGCTCATTTCTCCAGCTTGCACGGCTTCATCAACATTATTTCCCTGGTATCCGCTAAGCGCATTGTGTAATTGGGAAATAAAATTATCTCGGTAGCTCTCAGAGAGGGACATAAAGGTCCCTCCCATTATGATATATTCAACTTTGTCTACACTGTGACCCAACGACTTGATTTGGTCCACGCGCCCTCGAGCTTGTTCAAAAGGATCGTATCGTGCTCTAATGGCTCGCATTGAGGTAGGTTCGTAGCCGGTATAGGACTGCGTCGAGTATTCAAAATCGGAGTCTGGGCCACCAGGGCAGTATACGCAAATGTTTCCGGTGTAGGCAATATGTGGACATCGATGGGGTTTGCACATGACGGCAACAACAGCAATACCCGAAGCACTTCCTATGATATGTTAGTATGTAGACATGGTAATATGAATGAAATCGTACTAATGGGTTTTGCTATTAGTTTTGGTAAGATATATTTTTTGTAATGTTCAGGAATGGCAGCGATAATGGCAGTCAGTGGAGGAATATTGCTTAGCCTGTGCTTTTTGGACATTTTCGAACGAAGACTGTTCAAATTGACGTCTCTTTTAGGCTTGGAAGGGTCTTGCTGAGCTTCATGTTCTTGCACGAGGAAGCTTGCAATATCAGAACAGGCCCGTATGTATCTCTCATTCTCGGGAGGAAGATTTGGGTCTTTGGGCTTCCTCTGCCTCTCTTCCAGCGTCATGGTTTCGGTTGCCATATTCCCAGATACCTACTTTTCTCTCAAGCAAGGAGGTCTCCGATTCGAAGATTCATCCACAGCTGACCGTGCCTGGTGGTTGTGTAGTTTGGATCTGCGGTTGTGATTTTTGCCTAGTGGTGGGGTTTTCTGCGTTCCTCGAGAGTATTTTCGGTGGTCGCGGACGAGCAAGGATGCGCGGAAACTTCCACGTGCAACGAGCTCTTTTTGCGAGCCTTCCCGAAACCTTCCTTGAAGAAGATATTCCAAGTTCAAAATCTCCATCTCTCAATTCCTCTCCCGCTAGCTCTTCCTGCTATCAATTGTCTCGGACAAGATGCAGGCATTCTCAAGATGTGCCAGACCTGCTTTGCAGGCTGCTGTCCGAAGACAAAACTATTCTACTGCTACCTCGACATACGCAGCTACATGTGAAAACTTGCGAATCAACAAGGACACGAAAGTTATTTACCAAGGATTCACCGGAAAACAGGGAACGTGAGTACCTCTCAAATACTGTGCGAAGCTGGATTCAGAGCGTTATACTAATTACAATGCGATAGATTCCATGCCCAACAAGCAATCGAATATGGTACGTGTCCCAAAGCCAGCCCAGAAGCTGGATAGTCTCTGATAGAGGGTTTAGGCACACAAGTAGTTGGAGGAACGAATCCTAAGAAGGCTGGACAAACGCATCTTGATCTTCCCGTCTTTGCAACAGTCGAGCAGGCCGTTAAGGAGGCAGGAGCTACGGCATCTGCTATCTTCGTTCCGTAAGAATCATTAGGCCAACAATATTGTTTGTATACATTACTGATGTTTCAAAAGGCCACCTCTTGCTGCAGCTGGTATTGAGGAAGCTATTTCTGCCGAGATACCTTTGGTAGTCTGGTACGCGTTGTCTAACTTAAGTCTAATACATGCTAATCCCTATCCAGCATCACCGAGGGTATTCCTCAACATGGTAAGTCTATCTACTCTACCGATTGTTCTTTCTTGCTTAAAATTTGGCAGATATGGTTCGAATCACAGATATCTTGAAGACGCAAGGAAAGACGCGTTTGGTTGGTCCCAATTGCCCAGGTCTCATTGCTCCAGGGCAATGCAAGATTGGCATTATGCCTGGATTCATCCACAAGCGCGGCCGCATTGGTATCGTCTCTCGATCTGGAACTTTGACATACGAGGCAGTCAATCAAACTACACAAGCTGGTCTCGGGCAATCACTCGTCGTTGGTATTGGTGGTGATCCATTCTCTGGAACAAACTTTATCGACTGCTTAAAGGTTTTCTTAGAAGACGAAGAGACAGATGGTATCATTATGATTGGTGAAATTGGAGGATCTGCAGAAGAAGATGCTGCTGAATTCTTGAAGGAGTATAACACTTCAAACAAGCCAGTAGTCAGCTTCATCGCTGGTATCTCTGCTCCACCCGGTCGACGAATGGGCCACGCTGGTAAGTTATGCTTCTATATGAATCTTGGATCTAGGCTAACGCTTAATAGGTGCCATCGTCAGTGGTGGAAAGGGAGGGGCCGACTCCAAGATTGCAGCGCTTGAGGCTGCTGGCGTTATTGTGGAACGAAGTCCTGCCCTTCTTGGAAAGACTTTGCATGGCGAGTTTGTACGACGTGACTTGATTTAAGAGGGTTTGGGAATTAGACGACGGGCCAGTTGTACGTGAAGCGTTAATGCATTTTATCTGTAGGGTTATTTGGTCAATACCTTCTTCGTGTATAGCTAGCAAATCAATTCTAACCTTTCGGATCTTGCTTCGCGGTTATGGCACTCGTACGTAGTGTAATATCACGGAAGTTGGGATGCATAATGCCTTTAGCTGTAGTTTTGCATGATGTAGAAGTAAACAGTATAATTGTTCAACGGAGAATATTCTGTAACAAAGTGCCCGTTTCCTACCAAAAGTGACCAAAATGTCAGGGGATCTTCTTCACCGCCAGCGGAAACTGCCGTCGAGTCCAGAAACATTCTGAGCTTTCCCCACATCAACTGTCAAACACAAACCCTTCTCAGCCCATCATTGCTCCCTGAAACTAACAATCAAGATGCTTTCCGGCATATTGATATTCAACCAAAAAGGGGAGAACCTTATCTTCCGCGCCTTCCGCAATGACTGTCGGCCGAGACTCGCAGATGTCTTTCGAATCCAGGTGATATCGAATGCGCAAGTTCGATCTCCAATCCTAACCTTGGGGAGCACGACATTCAGCCATGTCAAGCATGAAAACATTTACCTGGTTGCGATCACAAAGAGTAATGCAAACGCGGCGCTGGTTTTCGAGTTCTTATATAGATTTATCGCGCTGGGGAAGGGTTACTTTGGAAAGTTTGACGAGGAAGCCGTGAAAAATAATTTCGTGCTTGTTTATGAGCTTTTGGATGGTTCGTGGAGACATCGATGAAGTCCTCGGATCATTATACATGTGCTAACGGCCTTTGACAGAGATTTTGGACTTTGGATACCCTCAAAACACAGAGACAGATACCTTGAAGATGTATATCACAACGGAAGGAGTCAAGTCTGAACGAACAATGGAGGACTCAGCGAAGATCACAATGCAAGCGACTGGAGCTCTATCCTGGAGAAAAGCAGACGTTAAATACCGCAAGAACGAAGCTTTTGTCGATGTTATCGAAGATGTGAATCTCTTGATGTCAGCTACGGGAACTGTGCTACGAGCGGATGTCAACGGTCAGATCGTCATGCGTGCATATCTCTCTGGCACCCCCGAATGCAAATTTGGGCTCAACGATAGATTGTTACTTGATGGAGACAGCTTATCTTCGCTTCCATCCGGAAATCGAATGGGAACTAAAGCAACCAAAGCAGCGGCAGGAAGTGTAACGTTAGAAGATTGTCAATTCCACCAATGTGTCAAGCTAGGAAAGTTCGACACGGACAGAATCATCTCATTCATTCCCCCTGATGGCGAGTTCGAGTTAATGCGCTATCGAGCTACAGAGAACGTGAACCTGCCATTCAAGGTTCACGCCATTGTTAATGAAGTTGGTAAGACGAAGGTGGACTACAGCATCGCTATTCGAGCAAATTATGGTAGCAAGCTCTTTGCTACGAACGTTATCATTCGAGTGCCCACACCATTAAATACTGCCCGTATAACGGAGAGATGTACACAGGGCAAGGCAAAGTACGAACCCAGTGAGAATATTATCGTATGGAAGATTCCGCGATTTACCGGCCAGAACGAGTTTGTTCTGAGTGCAGAAGCCATTTTGACAAGTATGACAAATCAGAAGGCGTGGTCGAGACCCCCATTGAATCTGAGCTTCAGTTTGTTGATGTTTACGAGCTCTGGCTTGTTGGTGAGGTATCTGAAGGTATTTGAGAAGAGCAATTATTCTTCTGTGAAATGGGTTCGGTATATGACGAGGGCAGGCTCATATGAAATTCGGTAAGCATTATTTCGAGGGAGATACGAGGCTTTGCTAACATGATATAGTTTTTGATCTGGAATATGTGGCGTTTAGGTATTGTAAATAGGGTCGCGCTGCATTTGCATTGCATCGGCGTCCGAGGACATAGGGGTACATAATGAAATCTGATTACCCGATGACTCTTCTCCCATTTATCTTTTACAAAAATATCTTGCAAAGTAACCAGTCCTACGTTTCCATCTCAAACGCGAGCTTCAAATGTAACAGTTCAGGATATTATTTCGGCTGCCTGTCAGACCACAATTATGGAGTTTGGCTCTCCCTCCATCATCTAAACTTAAGATACATATTTGTTTGCCGGATAAAAACCTTGGCATTAAGAATAAGACTCTAGAGACAACGCGCCAAATACGAAACCGCAGGAGGTAGCAGGCTCTTAATATTCGCCAGGAGAGTGGGGTTTGGCTGAGTACCACACGGAATCAAACTTGATAATTATATATGTACATTGAAACTATCCCCGAATTTAAATCTCTTATATTCTAGAGGTACAGATGTCAGATAATGCTATGACATAGTGAGTACGATACATCTCCGCGCCAATCCGCTAGCAAAGGTCATGCACAAGGAAGAGATGATGCCCAGGCGCCAGGCAGCCATTCCCAGCGGAAAACAAAATTGGCTTAACACACCACTAGTTCCACCCCTCGCAAAGAGCTTAAATTCTGTCAGATCTCTAATCTGAGACCTCGGAGAGACCAACTTTTTTTTTCTCCGAGACTAGTATATGACGGACTATTAGGTGTATTCAAATGTAATTATTTATTATCGATGTCATCTATTGTCATGTTGTCGTTGGCTTTTGGCAGTATATAACTTTAATATCATGATATGAATGGATATCTCGATCTCGTGCTTCGGCTCTAATTTTTGCTCTAAAAGCGGGTCAGATTTATCTCCTAAATATTGTGCATCGAAGACTGGTACTCACAAGAACACATGAACTTCGGATAATGACCACTATTTCAGAAATAGTCAGCAGTGTTATAAGGCTGCCGGTTGTCAAGTCGCCGTTGTTACTTACTCCCATAACCCTTGTGAGCGTAGCTAACGCATAGCCTTCGAGGCCGGTATCAAATCCCAGGAGGGCCCATTGGCCAAGTTCTCGTAAGTGTGGATCAGCAGCCCAGCCTCCTATTGGTGTTTTATACGTTTGTTCTTCTATATTGACAAAGCCGGCAGTTTCTATGTGCCCTCTCATGCTGTCTGAAATATTGAAAGTTTGTCCCGTAATCTTCCCTGCCTCTGTGAAGAGCTGGTTCTCAGATTAGTCGGGATTAAATAGAAAGTGGGCGCAGATGGTTGACTAACCTCACTAAATCGAAGCAAGGCGCTGTCAGATGTTACAGTGCCATCTTCTGATTTTACCTTCATAAAGTCAGTGCTAGCTTTAGGATGTGCATGCTCATAGTAACTATTACTAAAGTTTCTGACGACCCTACAGCCATTCCAGAAATATTGTGAAATGGAGATAATAATAATGGGATAATTATCAGTAACAATAGAAAGAAAATACATACATCAATTGAGATTTCAACGTGTTCCAGATACCCCCCCGGTTTTAAGTGTCTATTGAGAATCAGGACCAGTATATCAATGGTATACTGTTTTTCTCTCTTATAATAGCATGAGTACGTACTTGTACACCTGTTTAAATAACGCAGGCCAGTCATTAATTGACCCAAATAAACCTCGGATATGAATCAGATCGAAGTAGTCCGGAGGATAAGTCCATTGATCACGGACATCATCAATTTCAAATCTGCAGTTCGGCGGGCTGTTTCATTTTTATCAGAGATTGACAGGATTCAATGGATTGAACACAGCTTACACCAAGTCTGGCTGTATAGGAGAGAGATCTGTTCCCATCACCATTGTTTCTGGAAATTCGTCTGCAAAATCTATCGCCCAGATTCCTGTACCTGTACCCACATCTAACGCTCTCTAGGAAACGAAGGAAAATTCAGCACTTTATTCAACATAGCAGATCATTTCTCACCTCAATAGTTTTTGCTACGGGGGCAAGAAGTAGTTTTCCTTTAAGGAGTAAGAGAAATTTGTGGTGGCTGCATGTCAGTTCAATTTTGTCTGACTTAGTTGAGATGCCTTACCCAATATCCAAATTTTCATTCTGTTTATCATCGTTCGGTGCCCTGAGATTTGATTAATTCGGGCAATATCCTGCAAACAACTTCAGTGTCAACACTCACCAATATGTGCCATCTTTATAGGCATGATAGCGCCGACCATTTTCAACCCGATACTGAGTTATTGTTGAATCCACGGAAAATGTATCGCCATGGCTGCTAGACCGTCAGGAATTGTCTTGACGGCGCTCATTCAAATGCCAAGTGGCAGCTAAAACTTACAAGCCAGAATCCGAAGATTGAGAGGAGCCACCTTGTTCACGCTTTAGTACAGGTTAGCGACTTAGAAAGAGATGGTGAGGACTTTCTGCGGGCAAGCCTTACTGGTTCGATCATCTCGTTCCCAGTCGACATCACGACGACAAAGACGGTACGACTCCAACTTGGATCCCGAGGCAACAGAAGAGAGAGAATGTTTCACGATCTACAGGACGAGGTTGCTCCAAAAACCATTTCCAGACGGTCGGGGGCCCGGTGACAGGTCGTCGGGTCGATCCCGCCAGCTAGCCAACACATTTGGGTCATGGCCCGGCTAGAACGCTAACCAAGATGACGGTGAATCCAGTGGTACCAGTTCCTTCGTACTGGTTTCCCAACGCTTGGGGTGTGGTGGTGGGCCGCTGTGGTCTTCTCCACCCCTAGGGCCTGTAAACCGGCTTGGAACAGGGATTCTGGAAGCACCGCGCTCCGAATGAAGGCATCCCGGCCCGCCGCACAGCGTGGCCATTGGTACCAGCACGCTGGATGAACCGTTAACGAGGCGTTCAGGTGACACGGCAGCGCACCTCATCATTTCTAGCGGAAGATACGCCCCATGTGGAAGAGACCAGACTCTTGGGCACCAATCGCTGGAGCCCTTTGGCTTGGGAGGGGCCTGCTATTGCGCGCAATAATGGTCTGCAGATGCCCGGGATTCCGGCGAGCGGGATACTTGGTCTGTAAGATTGTACGAAACAAGAGCAGGACAGCAAGCAGAGGAAAATGAAGCCGAGTAGGGGAATACGTCCGAATCCGGGTCCGAGCGACGGGATGAAATTGAAACTTGGAAGCACAGGACTTTATACGAAGAGTACAGTAGTAGTACCATACCGTACTGTCGTCGAACTGCTGTAAGTAGTGTAGCCTGTAACTAGTGAGAGCTTGTACAAACCACGGACATTTGAGATGAGATCGAGATCAAGATCAACTCAGAACGGAGAGATTCAAGAGAAGGGGGCTTGCGGCCTGAGTTTGTTCGGATAGAAGTTTAAGGTTCGTCTTCGGGACGGCGAGAAGCACTGCACCTGCACGGAACTACCTGTATGTACTGTACACGCCCAGATATATAGTACAGTACTGCTATATTATAGGGTTACCACCTTACTTACTCCATGGAGTATGGTGCCTGATGAAGATTATTAACATCCTCCCTCCCTCCGGGCCGACGAAGCCCAGTATTTTCCTTTCCCGAATAAAACCTCCATGGAATTGGAATAGGTTCATTATCCAATATGCAGCCACTCCATCCGGCTGAACTTCTGATTTTGCGAATTTTTCCTGTCCATGCCGCCCAGCCACGTCTGCTTTCCTGCCTTTCCTTCCAGAACGGCACAGCTTCAGTCCGTGTGGTGGTGCGACAATTTATTTCTACCAGTAACCAGGCCGCAAGTCTGTCGGATGGGGTATCTTACAGAAACTTGATGTTGCGGGTCGCCTATTCTTGCTTTTGAAAGCTGGTCTGCTCCAGCCTGCTTAAAGATACCGTACATACATTACTAACAGCTGGGGGCTGAGCTCTTCTTCCCTCTAATTCTCTTCTTGCATTTCGCCTCCATAAGCCCAATAAGGCGTCTTCAACGCTCTTGCGTCTCTGCATCTCTTCATGGCCACCCTCTCCCGTCCCATTCCTCTGGCAATTACCAAGATGAGCACTTTACTTCAACCGCCTGCTTAATATTTCCTTATGCAGCCAGTGCGTTCCTCCACTCGTCGAAACAGTCGCCTCCATATTATCAATCTGGATAAGCCACTCGCCAGCACATCCTGCTCCATACCCCTCTTTCCATACCTTGTGACTACGCTAAGATGACTTTTCCATCTGCTTATAGTTTTGGGAGGCTTTGGAGATAAATCCCTCGATTAGATCAACACATGTCTCTATGTACTAGGAGCTCACCACCCCTCATGGATGTAGAGTTCCGAGGTGTTGTATTCTTCCTATAATCATATCGGAGATAGCTATTTATCCGAAGCCAGCTTTCTAGTGATGTAGGGTACAGAAAAGGAAAAGATCTGTATGCCAGAATGGTAAACTAAAAGCACGGAAGAGATCAACTCGGTGTCAGCGGCAAGATTTTGTTTAGTAAATATAAGAAAGCGACCAAGAGAGTATAAAATTGAATACTAGCGGCGATAAAAATATAAAGATTAATACCAGAGCATTCAAATATTCAAGTGCTGTAAGTGAAAAGAAACTAGGCAAGATAAATCATCTAGTTTCCTAGGCTCGGCTACCAGTATATTGACGTGATGTTTTCCGTATTAGCTTGACGAGCTTGACCGCCTCTCTCACATACACCATTTTTTCAGATTGTTGAGGATGACTAAGTAGTACGTATGTAGGAGTCATATTTTAATCATTTAATCCCGGGATCTTACTTCAAACTTTTCCCGAGATTCTTGAAGTCGGTTATTAACAAATAAATCTACGCATCTATTTGCACCGCATTCGGGCGGCATTTGAGGATGGGCTTGCTTTATGCAGTATTTCAATCTCTCACTTACCCACCGCATCTTTCATGAAGATTGCCTTAATTTGATGGCTTCCCTTGATCAAACCGGGGCAAATCTATATTTTCTGTTCCTCTGCCATCGAGTATTAGTGGTATTGAGAATATCAATTCTCGTTTGAACCTCAGCAAGTGGAGCAAAATACTTCCTCCAAGGGCAGTAGCCTCTGTGGTTAGATATAGCGTCTTAGAGGGCTTATACATGTGGTGAATGAGGTTATGAGTTAAGGGAAGCCCACAAACTCGAAACAGATTGCACATCCTTAGTAGGATAGCGTTATAACACCGTCAACGCAGAGGAGGTGCGAGGTAAGCCTCGCTTAGGCAAATTAAGCGATTTCGATGAAGGAGGTGAATCAACTTGAGTCAATCGATCGACACCAGTTAAGGAGAGGGGACATAGAGAAAGCAATAATTTAGGGTTTGAATAAAGACCTATCTAGTTTGCTACGTGATTCTCATAGCCGCAACTGCATTGAACAGAATAACTCCTTTTATTCCCCTTCATTCCATAGCACTCGTACTTCTCATAAGTTTTCATGCTAAACACACGCCAAATTGAAGTGGCTTTGCAGTGGTAGAAGAAACTTTGAATACACCTATGATTTAGGAGTTTGGCCTCTATACTCTCAAACGGCTGGCATTCGACAAGTAACTTGTCTCATTTTAACCGATTTTATGTGTAGTTCGTGATCTGATCAGCTGAAACCCCTTGTAAGTAAGAACAATAATATCTCACTATGAGATGTAATATCTCTAATAACGATATCCTTGATAGGGCCATTAGTTGAGGCAATGTGCACACCCAATGAAGCTACAAAGGGAGTGCCGACAATAATGCCGTAAAAGACAGGGAAAGTAGTGCATCACCAACTGGTCGCTATGCATTATTATATCTAGAATACACGTGCTACGAAAAGAAGCAAGTATGCCCTAGCCCTCCACTTTGAACCTCGACTACAAATACAATCCCTCGGGCTCTCCCTCACTCTTCGTCTTCAATACACGTTCTCTCGCTGCTCTGAAGTCCGCCATCTGCACACGCATTCTGCGTTCTCTTAATGCCATCAAGCCAGCTTCAGAGCAAATAGCCTTAATATCTGCACCGGATAGATCGTCTTTTTGGTTAATGAACTCTTCCAAATCAACGTCTTCGTTCAAGGACATCTTAGACGTATGGAGAGTGAAGATCTTGCGCTTGGTGACTTGATCAGGGTTCTCAAAGAGGATCTTACGATCGATACGACCTGGTCGGATAAGGGCAGGATCAAGAGTGTCGATCTTGTTAGTTGCCATGATAACTTTTACGTCTCCGCGGTCATCAAAACCATCAAGTTGATTTAGAAGCTCCAACATAGTTCTTTGGATTTCTCGTTCTCCGCCAGATGTAGATTCATAACGCTTAGTACCAATAGCGTCAATTTCATCAATGAAGACAATGGAGGGAGCATTTTCAGCAGCCACCTATATAGAAATTAGAATCTAGTCGAACTCAAAAGTGAAGAGGCATACCTGGAAGAGCTGTCTGACAAGCCGTGGCCCATCACCCAAATACTTCTGAATCAACTCACTGCCAACAATACGCAAAAAAGTTGCGCTAGTTTGATTTGCAACAGCTTTAGCAAGTAAAGTCTTCCCGGTGCCAGGAGCGCCATAAAGAATGACACCCTTCGGTGGCTTGATACCCATTTCTTCGTAAAGTTCAGGATGCAGAAGAGGCAACTCTACAGACTCTCGAACTTCTTGAATTTGATTCTCCAGTCCACCGATGTCTGCATAAGATTCTGTTGGTGCTTTGTCAAGTTTCATGACCGAGACCAGAGGATCGGTATCATCAGTGAGAACGCCGACAATAGAAACAGATTTATGGTGAAGCAAAACGCTCGCGCCAGGTTCAAGCAGATCTTTATCTACGAACGACATGATGGAGACGTAGTACTCGGGGCCGGTGGTGCTTGAAACGATAGCATGGTCATCATCAATCATTTCCTCCAAGGTACCAACACCCATTGGGCTGCCTCTCATATCATCAACTCGTCCTCGTTCATCAGCATTCCTGTCAAGGGCGTCGGGATCACCGCCGGTAGCAGCGGGTGCACCTTCCTTGGCAGCCTTTGCCTTTCGGAGACGTTCCTGATTCTCTACATATTCTTCTTCGAGGAGGAGATGATCATGGATCCGTTGCATTCGAAGATATCTCAACTTGCACCGGGAAGTAGGATAAACGGCAGGAAGTTTTGCTGATGCATTTGGACCAGCTGCCTTACGCTTCTTTCGACCGATTCTGGTTGTCGGTCGTGGCGGAGGTTCGTACTTGGGTTTCTCCTTCTAAAATATCGTCAGCACCCAGTAATTCATCAACTTCTCTAATCCTACACATACCTTCTTATCTTTTTCGTCTTTGTTGTCCCCACCTTGGCCTCCGCCGCCCATGCCAGATTGTTGATTTCCCTTGATTCGAATGTCAGTCTTGCCTCTCAGCTCAACGGAAACAAGGAGCTTACCATCTTGCTTTCGGTGCTATAAAAACAATCCGAATAACAAAGATTTGGGGATAAGAGATCAATCCGAGACTGGAAAGATCTTATTGATGATTTTGATGGTGTCGATGGAAGCTCAGGATGGTTGGTAATGACAGCTCGCGACGAAGCTCTTTGACTTTCGACAAGGCGCCAGGGACGCGAATGACGGCACGTGACCCCACCCGATGATCTCCCGAGACATGGTTTACAGCAGCCTGAGGCCTAAGTGGATTGCCGTCAGTCATGCTGGAGAGGGACAGCCTTGATAACGTCCATATACTATTGGAACCACGTAGATGCAGAAGAACAACAAACTGTCTTGTAAAAGGTGGGCATTATTGTCGTGCTCAGAGGAACATATCTACAATCTATAACATACTACTCCTTTCTTTTCTCCCCGTGCCAGCAAACTATTCTTCGAATCACCGAGTACCCCTCCATCAGCCTCAAGCTTGCCTTAGGTAAGGCTCTCTCGACGTTCCCTTCTGCCTTGCCAGACTACCTCTTGGAGATCTCTCATTCCGAAACTTTACATACTCCTGTTGCACATATCTGGGCGTGAATCGCTTACACAGCGGGGATAGCATTTGGAACATATCCGCCACACTTCACCTCACCGATAACCTCTATCTGTGAGGTCGATTCAACCTCAGAACTTTCTTCAAATATTCCTCGCAACACAAAATTTGCACAAATTGAGACAGGTTTAAAGAAATAAATACGTCGTCGGTACACACTGTACATACTTGACGACTAAACATCATGGCCTCCAATCGAGTTCGCAGAATCGCCAAGGAACTGGCAGACATACAAAGTGATGTAGACTCGAAGATATCTGCCATTCCGGTAAATGAGAATGATCTTTCACACCTCCATGCATCTTTCCCAGGCCCTCCAGATACACCATATGAAGGCGGCACATATGTTGTTGATGTCAAGGTTCCAAATGAATACCCTTTTCGGCCACCACAAATGTACTTCATGACAAAGTTATGGCATCCAAATGTCAGCAGTCAAACGGTGAGTAATCTGTAACCTATTAATGAGCCTATTGTATTAATTAAAGCCAGGGGGCTATTTGCCTCGACACTTTAGGTACTGCCTGGTCGCCTGTCCTGACGATCAAATCCGCTCTTCTTTCTCTGCAATCACTCCTCAGTACTCCAGAACCCAAAGATCCACAAGACGCCGAAGTAGCGAGCATGCTTATGAATTACCCCGAACGATTTGAACGGGTAGCAAGAGAGTGGGCTATCAAACATGCTTCGGCTCCTAAATCAACAAATTGGGAAGTCACGGCAGCCCAGAAACATTCACAGTCCAAGCCAAAGGCCCAGAAGGTGCTGTCTCGGGAAGAAGAAGAGAGACAACAGATGCTTCGGTAAGAGAAATAATATCCCAGAGTTGCCTTTTTACTAACCAAACTAGATATCAAGGGTACCACAAAGACTTAATCGACCGATTCGTCAACATGGGTTTCGACATCGATCGAGTAGTCGAGGCATTTCTCTTCGTAAATATCGATAGAAACAATGGAGAAGACTATGAGCTGGAGGAAGCATACATGGGAGACATCACAGCTAGGCTTTTAGGAGAACCATAGTTTTTTGTTGGGCCAAAAACAGGGACTTTTGCTATCCCAACGGATCAAGTCTTTAAGGGCACTTGCAATATATTGGACTGCATGCATGGATTGGGAGTCATCATGAGATTGCGTGCACATCGCTGAATAGTTTACAGTCTATCAGCCATTATAGGCGTCGGGAACGGTCCTCGTCGGTTTAGCGTTGAACGCCTTTTAAATACATCTTTCAAACAGCTCAGTTTAATATACATGACCGGCGGCGTTTAAGCATCGCTAGCCTCTCAAGCAGATCTCTCTACTGTCTCTCCCCAGCCAGATGGCGGGTTAGCTATATGAGATATTTTTCTTCTATTTTCTTTCCTTTTACATCTTCTCCTTTGCCGAAATTAACTGGTTAGTTTTTTTTTTGGGGTTTTTTTTTTGGGGTTTTTTTTTGCCCGTATCGTTGACTTTGTGTCGCCTATTCCCGTTCTCTGCTTCGGCATTTGACAAGTAGCACATAGGGTGAGGGCGCAGGCTCGATCGAGAAGATAATGCGATCGTGGCAGCTGAAAGAAAGAATATTCCGCCAAATACTACATGTTCATTTATTTAGAGTAAACTTGATGGTTCTATTTTAGCCTTGCGTCCTGCTTTAGAAGTGGGAGGATACGTGGAGGAATGAAGGAGAAGTGAATACTAAATTAGAAGATGTTTTTTTAAAAAAGCGAGTTAGAGTAACCACAACGATATAATACTACATAGCCCAGTCCGTACTCCTTGCTCAATCTAGCCATTCTCCGCTACTAGATATTGAGACAACTACAGCCTCAAACCTTCTCACTGGCATCCACCTTCGGCGGCGTTGTAGCCCCCTTCTGGCTTCCTTCACTCTCTTCGCCTTCAATAATATGATGGAACTCCCTTCTCAACTCTACATAATCATATGCAAACTCTCCCAACTGGGCATCATCCATACCGATGGTCTCTTCATCTTCAGTTGCACGTAGGCTCAGTCCTGGAATAAGATTCATCAGGAAGAGAATGATGCAGGTACCAAAGAAGGAATAACAGAAGCCAGAAACGCAGTCGGCAAGCTGATAAGCAAGTTGTATCCAGTGGTGGTTCAACCATCCACCAGGGATTTCGCTGAAGCCATCAAGATGGGCTATGTAATCACTGCAAGATAGTTAGTTGATGTCACAGTGGTGGAGTAAGAGATACATACGCAGCGAAGAAAGCAGTCAGAAGGTTTCCGACGATACCGCCTATTCCATGCTCGGCAAAGATATCCAACGCATCATCCACACCGATATAATACTTGAGCTTCGTAGCATAATTGCATGCGACGGCACCGACAATGCCGAAGATGACTGCGGACCATGCAGGGACGAAACCAGAAGCTGGAGTGATAGCGACAAGGCCTGAAACCGCACCGGAGCAGAAGCCTACTGTAGACCACTTTTTGTCCAGGCGGTAATCGAGCAGAACCCAAGTTACACCACCAACAGAAGCAGCAATGTGGGTAACTACGCATGCCATAACAGCACGCATGTTGGCAGCCAGGGCGGAACCGCCATTGAAGCCGAACCAACCGACCCAGAGGAAGACTGTTCCAAGAACGACATGGGTGACGTTATGTGGTCTGTAGGGCAATCCAGAAACATCGTTATAGCCAGAGCGCTTGCCAAGCATAATAGAATAGGCCAAAGCAGCAGCTCCGGAAGAGATATGAACAGGAGTTCCTCCAGCGAAGTCCAACCCGCCCATTTTGAATGTCCAACCTGCCGGGTTCCATGTCCAGCATGCAATCGGATCATAGATAATGGTAGACCAGATGAACATGAATACGATGCAGGGAAGCATGCGACCTCTGTCTGCCGCGGCACCGATAGCGAGGGCGGGACTGTTGGCGCCATGTTAGTTGGCTTCTCGGAACCCAGTATTGAATGATACGTACGTGATAGCAGCGAACATTCCCTGATAGACAGCGAATAACAAATCCGGAATTCTGGGGCTTCCAACACTAGGAGCGCCGAGGACATTTCGGAAACCAATATTCTCGAGGTTACCGATATAGGAGTTTGCGGTGTGGGAGAATGTGAGGGAGTATCCCCAGAAAAACCACTGGAACGAGACCACTCCCACCGACATGCAGGAAAGCCAGATGAGGGAGAGAGCTGACTTGCGGCGGGCGAGACCAGAGTAGAAGAAACCGACACCTGGAATCATGAGCAGCACGAAGGCTGTGGATGTAAGCATCCAGGCAATATCGCCAGACTGCGCACGGTTAGATTCAGATGCTCCGTGGGAGACAGCAAACATACCTCATAGGACTGGTTACAGTTCTCAGTGAGGGAATCGCATCCCGTCTGACTGGTTCCGTTGTAGGGGATAGCATATATCGACGCCATGGCTATTTTCGATCTGATGGAGCCTTCTCACAACGATTCGAACAAAAGGCCAAGGGAAGGAGATGCCGTCAACTAATATATGCCCCCCTCCCGCTCTCAGGACGGAAAACTCTTCCAACACCCGCGGCATGACCGAAAGGAAGGGTCTTGATAAGGAGATGGGGGTCTAAGATATCGAAGCATCCGGTATGGAATCCCAAGGCGAGACTAATCTCCATGACAGCCCCATGTTGACTCCAGAGAGCTCTGGATGCGAGGAAGGCTAGGCCGGGTGCTGCTGGTTGACTGGATCGATACCGGGGCAGAGCGGGACCGCCTGATAGTGAAAAATGACATACAATAACTTTATCGACCCTCTATCACTCGGGTAGCATATTAGCTGCGTCGTAATATTGACTAGAATTGCCAAGAGAAGGTTTTGCCAAGTGAGTTGGCGAGAAATGGGGAACGAGCCAGGTAAAATTGGACGCACGGCAGCAATAATGCCAAGTCGTGAAGAACACCAGGCTGGATAACAGCCTTGGCCTTTTGGGGGCACCGGGATGTTATTGGTCTCAGGGCGATGTCGGACCCCGTCTGGCGGCGATGATTGGAGGCATGGTCGGCTGGGCCCTCTCTTGTACCGCAGCGCCAAACCGTGCGGTGGTGGTTAGGGGAATGGAAAAAATCTTCAGGGAAGGGCCCGCCGTACATCAGCCACCAGATCTTGGCGGCTCTGCCGGGCCAACAGTTGACCATCCCTTATCTCTGCCCACCGGAAGGAGATGCGTTGTTGGCTGGATTGGTGCGTGGTCAAAGGATTTACAAAGCTTTTACAGCATCGAGGCGTGGGCTATGGCCAGCCGTGCTTCCGCACCGGTACACTGCGACCGTCCCAATGTAAATGCGCGCGTGAGAATGGCTTGCAAATCATGCGGCAGGCGGGTACACGTACAGGTGATGTGCAGCTGGAGCGTCGAATCCCTGGACCTTTATTTTAGAAACGAAATTTTCATGGGGGACATGAAGTGGGAGAAAGGGGGGAATGAACAGAGTTTTTCCCGGGGTATGAGATGCCTCCTTTCTTGATTGTACAGTACAGTACTTCCGTACTGGACAGGACAGTACACTGCTAGGCGAAGGCTGAGTCTGCCTCGACCCTTCCTCGACCCTTCCTCGACCCTTGCCAAGAGCATACTTCACTTCCGTAGATATGGAAACTGGAATCGACGGAGCAGTAGCAGACTGGCGTCCCAGCTGGAGACCCCTCCGGTGCCGGTCCAGATCGATACCGTATGACTCGGTCAATGGTTCAATCCGGAGAGCCGGTGTTCGATTTGCTCGCTAGTACTACATGATATACAGTTAAGGTTACGGATGTACTGTACTTACACGATTTCAAGACCTCGATCGACGGGGCGTGCAATAGGGCAATGGTCTCTGGATTCGGATAATTCGGGAATTGACCTGGTCAAGAAGCCTATGTTTGCTTCTTCGGAAGCTTCCACACATGAAGCCGCATTCAGCTCTGTTCAGGGTCTCGAAACACATCCAAATAGGGCGAAAATCCTTCCCAATGGACGTGGGAGACAGGAGCTATTGCGCTATAAAAAAAAGTGAAACCATAAGCATGAGTGCTCTTTTCTTTTGCTCCCACTTTCTTTGTTGCCCGTGCACCTGTGGGGTGAGATTTGCAAGCTTTTTCAGTGCAACGTAGAACCAGGCTGAAAGCGAGTTTTCTGCCTACTTACCCCCCCCCCACTGCTTCACAAGCTTGTAGGATTTTACTGTATCCTCCTGTAAGCCACCGGAACTCAGATATTCCGATCTATTCTTTTTCCAAGATGTAAAAAGGTGTAATTAAAATTAGGTTGCATCGTTTATCAGTTCATCAAGTGCAACGCACTCGGCATCGTATACATTATTAAATTATCTTCTGTTTGACACAAGCATCGCAACTCCTACTCTCCCGTCCCTTCATTTGCTAATTCTCCCTCCCTGCCTGCAAAAATGTTTCCAGAATCTCTCTCCTTCTTTCCTCCATCATTTTTCTCTCTTTGTCCTTCAGGATCCCAGAAGGCGCCTTAAAAATGACATCCTTGAACACATCTGCATATGCTTTCTCAATCGACTGTCTTTTGATCACCGCAGGGTCACTAAGCAAAGGGGGTGCTTTACCCTTCCAACTCAAAGCTCTCCTCGCCGAATCTAGACTACTCCTCGCACTGCCTGTAATGCCACCTTTCCAGCTACTTTTCGGAACAGGTGCTAATTCGCTAGCGACACGGCAGAGCATGCTGGTGAGGAATACGAACGAGATATTATGATTCGGAGACACGGAAAGGGTGTCGAGAACCCAAGTCCTGATCTCGTCCGGATCTGTTAGCTGCTTAGTCCCTCGAGAAATAATGTCTTGATCTAGTGTTGTCCATAGACTTTCGGTAACAATGCCATCTGTTAAGCCCGCAAGAAACATGATGAGTATTTCTGCCATTACCTCGAGTTTCTCTCGAGCCGGGGTTTCTGGGGGGAAAGAATCATTGAGACTTATGTCTGCATCAAGTGCCTCCATAACGCATCGTCTTTTCTGTTCTCTTGCCGTCGTATCCTTTAACAGCCATGAATGCTTCTCGAAGGGCCAGCCAGGAGCGTCCTGTGGGAGTTGGGCATCATCCAGCATGTTCGAGTCTGCAATTACGCGCTCTGTAAGCGTTTCCACTGCCTCAGTAAGCTTGAAAAGTTCTCGTGGTGCAGACCAGCAAACTTCTCGCCCGGGATTGGTAGGTTTTCCATTTGTATCATCTTGAGGCCGCAGAGCGCGAACACCACCTTCAGGGACGCGAATCAGTTCATCAATTGATCGCCCGAAACAGGATTGAAGCCATGTCCCACGGATGGGGATGAAGTGATCCCGGCCATCTGTAACACGCAGAACAAGAACATCGTCTAGCTGCGTTGTGCCGTCATTCAAAGTTCTGATAAATGCTATACCATCAATGAATATCTCTAGAGTGGCATTCATAGCATCTCCGGGCTCTAAAGTGACTTCTCGATTCAGATCTTTCTTCACTTTTTCATTTTCATCCGTTCCCGATCCCACAAAGCAGACTGAGAGCCAAGGTGGAGCGATTCGATCTTCTTCCCCCGAAGTACCAGGCCTACTCACGAAAGCAAATGTAGCAGGAACTTGACCCGTATTTGCAATCGTCAAAGCTCTACTTTTTCGCTGTTGATACGCGACGTTACCAAACTCAACACCTTCTACACTAGATGACGCACGCCGTGGAGACGTGCTCTTGTCTGGCGTATCGTCCATGGAATGATCCACTACTATAGTGATCCCTGGCCTTCCTTCATTCTCAGCCCGGTCAAGCTCCCTGGCGACTTCTTGTTGAATCTTTGACTTCATTTCGGGAACAACTGCATCATACTGAAGAGTAAATATAGCAACGAGGGGCTTATGATCTGACGATAAAACTTTTTGGTGCGATGTATACACATCCAAGTGTATCCTATCAATAAAGCCTTCCTTTGTCAAAACCGGTTCCAGTTCCTCCTCTCCATCGTTATATTCGTCATAGTCGTTGGTAGCGGGGCTAATAGGGCTAATAGTTTCATCAGCAACATCTTCGTCTGGATTATAATTGAATAAGACATCTTCGTCTGCACCAGCTTGGTCGATTCCTCTAGCTTTCATCTCTTCATCCTTTACTCTCGCTAAGTTCTCTTCTCTAAGTTTCTCGTCGTACTCAATCTTCTCTCGTCGAGTTCGGAACAGAATTCGATCACACCAGCTGGGAGCCCGCTTCTTCTCACTCGAATCAAACATTCCCATGCTTCCAACATCATATTTATACGTAGGTAGAAACGTGATTGGCCCCTCTCTCCATCCATCATGGAAGGCTTTCTTCATCTTTTGTACATGCCGCAGCTGGTCGTGTGGCAATAATGAATCTAAAGTAGCTTGCAGCGAAGCAGGATCTTGACTCGGGTCCTGTACAAAGTCGTCAGGGTCTGGCAGGGAACTTGACGAAGAATCATCTCCTCTGTTAAAGGTGCTACTTGTTGGTCGCGATGATTCTTCATCCGATTCGGAATCACTCTCTACACTTCGAATAATGATAGGTCCATCTTGGTCTCCAAGTTCGTCATCAATCTTATCCCTCGTTTTCTCGCCAATGTCATATTCGCCTTTCGTATGCAGCATAAGAAGTCTTCTAATATCATCTCCAGGTAATTCATCTAGCCTGAAATTCAAATCTCCAAACCAGAATGCAAAATCTTCTTCCCCAATTCCTTCTTGGGCATCTTCCAGAACGCCAGACCAATTAATGCGCTCAAAATGTGTTCTTTGTAGTATTTGAGCCACATCCCAGCATCGTCGGTCCAGATGAGCCGGATCTGTTCCGGAAGCCAAATGTGAATTAATGAAAACAAGTCGGGTAGTTTCTCCAAGGACGATTCTCGTTGTAACAGCACCTTTGTTCCCGAGGTATCCCATCAATCCGGTCCCCACAGTCACGCTGCTCACAGAACTAATTGTGGGCGCGATACTGGGAGATGCAAATATGAAAAGAAGCAATCCAGAAAGCTGGATTTCTGATATCATTACATATCCAGGTGGGAGAGCGTCCACCAATGCCTTCCTCCACTTCGCCATCGTTTCTGGATCTGTGTAAACCCGTCCAATGTATTCTCTAGCACTCGTTAGATCGACAACCTCTTGCAGCCCAAGCACATAAATTCCAACTTCTTCACCACCGGGTAATGTCCCTGTATCGCCTCGAGAGGCAGAGCTTTCCTCCCTGCCATCGTTTAGGGTTTCTTCCGAGATCTCAAGTGCAGCTAGCCTTTTATCGACCCCCTCTCCTTGTATAAACCATCTCCCCAGATCTTGTTCCGTTCCTGGACAAGCTGCTACATTCCATGATCCTATTTTGACCTTGATATTCTGTGGGCGTGTGTATTCGGCTCGGCGCGCGTGTACCGCCCTAGAAAGGGACTGGGGACTCGAGGTAGAAAGAACGTGTTCGAACTCTTCATTGTCATCGTCCATGGATGTGCCGGAACTCGGAGCCATTATTAATCTACCTGCGACGAGCAAAATGCGCCCCAGCTACCTTTGCAGTCAAGAAGGCTTGTCGAATTGGAAAGAGAGTGTCGTTCAGTCTGGCATGTTGAGCACGCGAGTAATGATGACGTATGACTAGTGGTGGTGCACAAAGTGAAAACAGTATTTCCTCAAGGCCAGTGGTGTATATCACTCATGCATCATATGGATATATGTATAATACAGAAAGGAGAAAGAAATGGTGTCATGGGTCGGTCTGGGTCTTGAATGAAATGATGGTGGGGAAATCGGTTGTGGAGGATAAGAAGCTGCCCCCTGGAATCTTCGGGATTGGCTAGCTCATAAAGTTGATTTTTGGGCATAATATAATGCTACATGTTCTCTCTGGGCCATGTCTGCTGTCTCAATAGTCTCGGAAATAAAAACTGTTTGAGTGGTCAATAGGCTTATTCGGCACTTTCTATCAACTTGGTTGGGAGTTTTGAAAGCTTAAGCTCCAGCTTCAAGCGCTGATTGTCTTGGCCTGAAGAGAGAAGTCAAGCGAGACAAGGCTGATCTTTTTAATCTGTTCCCCACTTGCCTCTACCAACCCAAATCAACATCCGGACAGAACAAAAAAAGCCCCTACTGTCTTTGAGCTACTGCATCAGTCTTAACCGCTCCGAGAGAGAAAGTATAAGTCCACCAGTCAAAGACAGAGAGAACTCTCGGCGAATAGCTAGAACCTCATTAGTTTCATATCTACACCCACCCATCATGACACCTCGAAAGACGAGACAACGCCATCAAGCAAACCCCTCGCAGTCTCATCCTGTCCCCGTCCAAGCCTCTGACTATGATTCCGAAGCTTATTACACTGCGCCAGCACCGACGCGAACCGTCGACGAAATCAACTTCTCTGTCATTAGACGCTATGTGCCCTCTCTCACCTCGATTCTCTCGATCGCTCCCTCTGCACAAATATACACGTTTGCAAAGGACACGAATACATGGGACAAGACAAGCATAGAAGGAACTTTATTTGTCTGCCAACTCACGCCATCACCTGTCACTGGCATCGAACGGCATTGCATTGTGGTGCTAAATAGAAAAGGGATGGAGAATTTGATCATTGAGTCCGGAGAAATTGAGAGCGTAGAGATAACGACACAATTTTTATTGCTTACATTTAAGCAACAACAGGGTGCCACAGCTGAAGCTGGGTTTGAATTCAGGACCTTAGGGTTTTTTATTCAAACTGGTGGTGATAATAGTACAAGAGAGTTGGTTTGTCAGATGATTAAGGACCACTGGGAGTTGGCAATGAGGGATAGAGAGTGGAGAGAGGATGGAATAGTAGAAAACTTTGCTGACGAGGGATTTGAGAGTGTGGAAGGGAGACCACAGAATCGGCCGATGGGAAGACGTTTAAGTCTGACGGAACTTTTTGGCCAACGATAGGATGACTGCCCAGGTACTTGTATTTATGATGGAGGGAAGTTCAAAATGCTGGCATAAATTAGCCTGCGCGAGCCTGGGTTTGAGCGTTAAGGCGTTTACTGGCAACGACCTATGATCCAAGAAGTGGCTGGGCCAGTTGACTAAGTTATTATCTACGGTGCGTGTAAATGTTAGCAGCAAGGTTATAAAATTCAACGGAAAAACATTTCGTTGAAAGCTAGAGATCATTTTGGAATATTTTTAAGTCGGCAACTTAAGCCCCACACTAAATTTAGAATTCCCAAGGCATTTTTTTTCCTTGCAGGTTCCTTACCAGGGCTGCGTTGCAACTGACTTAGATGGGTAGTGGGGTCGTTCGAGCTGCGGGGCATATCATGAACCCTCCCGGTGCCGAATCTCCGTAAACTTCTATTACACAAAATATATATATTAATAAAACCGGGAATACTTTTAGTTTTCTCCAGAACACCTTTTAACTATTAGTTGGTCACCATTATGTTCCTTCAAGTCAGACCACACAGCTGACGAGAGCATATAGGATTATAGGCGTTGTTGTACCAATAAAATCTCCATGGCCCCTCCTTTTCGTGCCGAACACATTGGCTCTCTCCTCCGCCCAGAAAGTCTCCTTTCCGCCCGTGCCTCTTCGGATCTAGCCAGTTCTTATGCCTCTGCCCTCCCAGCTGATGTCAAACGAATCACCGATGAGTGTATTGCCTCAGCTGTACAACAGCAGCTCTCCCTCTCGATCTATCCTATCACGTCTGGAGAATATGAACGACATATTTTCTACGGGGGCCTATTTGAAAATCTTCAAGGCTTCGAAGTCCGCCCAGCTCTACCTATCCCGGATGGATTTCGCACGAACTTTCCGACTATAGCTGAGCTGCAACGCATGGGAGTTAAAACTCGTCCTGGAGTCGTAGCCACAAATAAGATCAGGCATGTAAAAGGTGTATATAAATCCGAATTAGAAACTTTGAAAAGTCTTTTACCTCCAGAACAATGGCAAAAGTGTAAACTCACAATGCCCTCTCCGACATGGCAGCACATGCAACTCAAGCTTGGGACTGCCTACACGCCGGCAGCCTATTCCTCTGACAAAGAATACCTCACCGATCTTGCCTCTGCCTATGCCTCTGAGATTCAAGCTCTATATTCCTCTGGGCTCCGCTCCATCCAAATCGATGATCCAAACTTAACTTATTTCCTCACAAACGAATTTCTGAACGGCTGTGCTGCGGATGGCATTGACTCTGATGAACTTCTAGACCTTTATATCTGGGCCCACAATTTATGTCTCAAATATCATCCAAAGGATCTTCATGTCGGAATCCATCTCTGTCGTGGAAATATGGCGGCCTCCAGCAACGTTGTAAGTGGCTCCTATGAACGTATTGCCAAACGAATATTCGAAGGACTGGACTACGATACATTTTATTTGGAGTATGACAGTGAAGGAGCCGGTGATTTTGAGCCTCTGAGATACGTACCAGAAGGGAAGAATGTGGTACTGGGAATCGTGTCAACGAAAAACCCCGAGATGGAAGAGATGGAGAAATTGGTGGTGAGGGTACAATCCGCCGCGGACGTTATTGCCAAAGGACAGGGAAGGTCGAGGGAGGACATAATGAGAGATGTCCTTGGGGTGAGTCCACAGTGTGGCTTTGCAAGCATGAGTGTCGGTGGTGGGGTAGGGATGACTGAGAAGAGAATGTGGGAGAAGTTGGCTTTGGTCAGAGATTTAGCAAGAAAGATGTGGAATGATTCTATTTAGGATCTGGAGAAACTAGGGCCAATTAAATAAAAATATTATATTGGGTCTTCATATGTGTTTTGTTGGTGGGTTATTATATTTGTAGAAAGCACTGGATTCTGGAAGCCAGACAAGGTTGGTTTTATATACATAATGCAGTAAAATAAGGTTGTTAGTACGTGAGGCGGTGATGAGTTCTTCCGAGTTTTACCCGATTGCTTGGCTAATAATGGATAACGAGTTATTGTCTGGATTTCGATGATAATTCTTTAACTTCTTGCTTTCGTCTCTTTTGATTTCTATTTTGGGATCGATCTAGCTAGTACTTTACACCCACCTTACAATCAATCTCAACATTTAACATTCTTAACCATCCTCTGATGTGGCTTCCTATGACAATGAAAGTCAAGCTTAATGAAATTGTAAATTAACTGATCTGGCAGTCTTCACAAGCTTCTGGCTCTTGGGTTCTAGGCTTAATTCTACGTTTCTTCGCTATTCTTCTCAGGTGCGCGAGTTCTAGGACTAATTCTATGTTTCTTCACTATTCTTCTCAGGTGCGCGAGTTCTTCCAGAGCTGAAATTCTTTTCTTATTCTCATTCATTCCAAGAACTCAATAGACCAGAAAATCAGCACTGTTTAACCAAATCCTTTTCACCATCCCACAAAGTAACAGTAATTTTTGGTATGAACAGCACATCAATAAGAAGAATCTACTCAATAAGAAGAATCTACTCAATAATCCACGTCAGCAGTCATTTATACAAAGCTTTAATTATATTCATGGAGACTTACCTCGTTTCTCCTTGCGAGCAGCTTTTATAGTCCTAGTTCTATCATAAGCCACAATCTTTGCCATGAACTCCTTAACAATTTCCAGCCTTCTGTCAATATCAACCAAATCCTCCGACCTGAGAGGTACTTTTTGAAACTTCCGAACAATGATGTCAATATTGTCCAGAACCTGTTGCTTCTCTTTCAATGGTCTATCCAGTCCATGATTCAATGATTTCAACGTCTTGATCGTTGCTTCACAGTCAACAGCCTCTCGTAATTGTCGTGGTTGCATTTTATAGTCCTTTGGCTCGACCTTGTAAAGCTCTTGGAACACCTTCGTGTATCTCTCCGTTCCACCATACTTGTTCGAACAAAGTAACAAAGCATCGGCGTCGCCATTCCCAGCGTGTGCTGCCGCATTGCCCATTTCGACGATATTCAGATCTATTTTGTCTTGCATAGCGGATAGTATTGACTCCCTGGCTTGCTCAAGATACCGAGTTCTGACTTTTACTCCGATCTGGGTCAATGGATCCGTGACATCAACTATTTGTTGTACTTGGAGACGCAATGCTTTATTCTCCTCTTTTTCTGATTTGAATCTCTCCCTCAGGTCTCCTGCATAACCCTGCGCGGCCTCCAAATCGGCTCTGAGCACTTCGATTTCCAGTTGTTGTTCCTTGTTGCGTGACTCGGCAGCCTTTTGAGCTTGGAGAGCTGCATCTCTGTCCCGCTCGAGACCTTCAATCCGCTCTCTGAAAGAGTTCAAATTATCAATTTTTGACATGTTGTTGATGGTGTGATATCGTAGCTATGCCCTGAGAACTGTAGGTTTGAGTCTGTGGGGAAGATAATGTGAAGCCGAGAAAGGGCCTCGGAACTCTTTGTTCAGCCAATGATCTAAAAACCAATTGTACGGCGCTCACTTTAGAACAATGAATTTTCCTACATAATGAGTATCATTAGTGGTTAATAGACAAGATGCTTGACTGCTCGGGTCGAGTTCACAACCAAGAATAGGCGCCTATCTTAGGCAAGTAGCAATTGTGCACGTGGTCATGCAAGGCTGTGAATGTCGAGACCAATAACATCAAATGCATAAAAGCAGAAAGATTCGCTGACTTCACCTCAAATAATATGACTTCCCCAGATAATTCATCTTCTCTCATATTTTTAGAACAACCTTTTGCACAGTTTTCGTCCAAACTATTCTTGCTTTCTTACTCCCCTTTTTTTCGCTTAATGTTAGCTAGTGCTAATCAACCTCTACTGATATTTCATTGTTCATCGATATTAGGCTAGGAAATTACTATGCAGATGGGAGTTAAAATCACACAAAGAGAACCTCATTGACTTGAAGATTTATACGGCCACTGAAAACACGGCTAGGGCGTTACATCCGCCGCCCAGTCAGTATTCTAAGAACAAAAACCAATTACCTAGCTTCCTTAAAAATACTACTGAAGGTCCAAAGTATTACATGATAAAAAAGCTTTTAAAAAGAAGATAGGGGCATCAAGGAAGCATATTTAAGAAAGTTTAACCCATCCCATGACTTCGCTCTGGTCCCACATCGGAGTCTCCATTCTAAGAACACACTCCTTCCGCAGGGTGTTCGAAGAGCGCTCGTATGAGCACATTACAGCCCTAAGCATCCCACCCTCTTTTCCACACAGCAGTGCTACAGAAGGTGGTCTCGCGGCTGCAAAGACAGTGACGGTCAGGGTTCCCTACGTGAGTTAGCAACGGAGAAATTTTATTGCACGGCTAGAAAACTCACGGTGTCAATCAGGGTGAAAAGTCTGAGCCCCTTTGGCAGCTTGTCAAAATTTTCACTGGGATCTTTTCCGATTCTTTCACCCTCCATTTTCGCACAAAACGGCCCACTGCTGGGTGTATATGTTAAGCGCCCGATCGAGTTGCCGAATGTCAGACGCTCTACTTGTTCGATAGGCATCGTGCCTTCAAAGCCAATCAGCCACGGTTTTGCACCCCACACTTTACCACCGTACAATGTGGTGACACTCCATGGAGCAAGGAGGAGGAGGATAATGCCAATGACGAGAAAAAACGCCCCAATGGCAGCTTCTGGCCCTTTCATAGCGGCTAATGTAGTCCCAAGTAGAAACCAGAACGGTCCACTTCTTAGTCCTATCTCGGCCCATATCTTCTTCCAAGAGTCTTGAACCTTGAAATAGATGCGTGGGATATCTTTCCAGCGGATGCTAATGCCGTGACATCCATCTAAGATGACAGATCCATCATGACAAACTCCAGCCACCTGACAAAGAGGTTCAATGTCCCAGAGATTGGCGCCAAGGCCATCGGAAGTATTGAACCAACCTTCCTGACCTGGTTGATCCATACAGACCATTCGTTCCACTATACGATCACTATCATTTGCCAAAGAGAGGCGAGCAAGGGCTTGCTGTTCAGTGTCGCTAGGATCCATACGCGGACGTTTTGCCATTAACGTCATAAGAGCATAAGCCATGTCCCCTTTCTGAAATTCTCGCCATTGACGGGACCGAAGAGCGCTCAAGGCAGTCTGAATCAGCTCAAGCCGAGACAATTTGACCGTCCCAGTATAGTGTTCGGCCAGGAGACGAAATATCTCTTCGGTATTTACATCAGGGATGATTTGGTTATCTGCAGTGATCAGCAAAGCCCATGATCGATGTGTCATTTCCATGATATCAACGATTTCGGTTGAATCTGTTTGTTGAAGCCCTTGCGGCCCGGGAGTGCAAAGCGTGACTTCGTGGTTCCGAGCCAGTAGGACTTCGGGCAAGCACCACAGTCGTTGTCCGAAGAAGGCCAATGCATTCTGGGACGAGTCGGGAAGGACTATACAAATTCGATGAGCACCTCTGACCACGTCGCAAAATCGATGAACGTCATCAGTAGCATCGGGTTGATGCTCGGCACGACAGTGAAAATCTACCCAGTATGCTTCGGTGCCGGCTTCCTCACAGAGCCTCCTTGCTCTGAAATCAATAATCCCGACATCTAGCGTTGTGTTATTTGGATTTTCTGGAGTTGGCGCTGGAATTTGGAACTGTGCTGCGGCGAAGCTGATAAAGATATAAAGGCCTCTATAGCTGCCGTCTTCGACCACTTCCCATTTCCTCTTTCGATAAACTATCAAGGCACGAGGCCTCAGTAAGCGTTCCTGCACTCCTTCGACTTGGTATTCTTTATCACTGTCGTTATCCTTACGGCCTTTAACTTTCGTGGGTGCATTTGGGGCAGCATCTAGTTGATTGAGAGCATGCTTAGGGTATTCGTAACACCGAGAAGGAAAGGCAGGATATAATGGAGAAGAGTTGGGAGCGCTGCCTATCGGATATGAAACCAAAAAAAGAATTGCAGGAAGAACCAGAATTGATTTCCCAATAATCAATGGGATATTGTTGATACCATCACCTTCTATACCAATAGCCCATGAAGCAAGGAGTAGAAGATTGGGAGCATGGCCTTTTACTTTTCGACGTCTCCACTCTCCGGGCGGCTGAGTGTTGATACCAGGAGCTGCTTGAACAAGCAAATGAAACGGTTTGCCATAGGTCGGACTGATGTAGCGGGCAAGATCTCGAGGCCGATAAGTCTTTCGATTTAGAACATCTCGATGGAAGTATTGAGGCGCAGCAGGTAGTGGCCCGGCCTTTTCCACGTCGCGAAACGTAGGGTTCTGGTAATAGCGGCCTTTGAACCATCCTCTTCTCCCATTGTAGTGATGATTGATGTCAGCCGCACCAGAAATTTTTAGCTGTTAATGTAAAGAACCAGAAGTTAGTAAGAGGAGAGGCTTTTCTTAGAAAATGCCTTACCTCAGTGTCCATTCTTCCGACTGGCAGCTATTAGTAGTTAAGAGTAAGTAGTATTGCTAAAATAGAGTCTGCTTTGAGAAACTACGCATTATAGACAAACAGTGGAAACAGCAAGAGTTAATAAAGACAGGCACATCAAGGGAGCCTACCATTCTGATAAGGAGAACGGTTTGGGCTGCGTGCGTATGAAAAATAAGTAGGTATTTGAGAATTGCTTACGCGCCTCTAGATCATAGATTGACAGACTCATATCCGCCACTGCACCAGAAACCAGGTTCTAGCAACGAAAAATACCTATTCAGGTCTGGCACAAATCTCAATAATGAGAACTATAACTCCATTTGTCATGACTGTACACCCACACTATTTCAGCTCAGAAACCCTATGCCACACATAGCAGGCAAAACTAGCGTTGAGAAAACAAATATGGCATGTGATGAGGTTCAAACCCTGGTTTCAAGGCAAGACTAGATGAAAATTTTTAAATTGCGAGGGTTACAGAAGACTTGGATAGCAATTGCATGGCCTGCGTTAGATTGCAACGATAAGCCAAGACTCTACACAAAGAGCCGGATATATAAAATATATAAAATGGCCCCCAATGCTTGGGATGGCAGGGTTGGCGTCAGGCCACAAACGGGTAATTCCCCTCCGTACTCCATGATTAAGTACGCTCAGCTTCAAGGCTAGCGAATGGCCTGGAACGAAGGACTGATTGCGATTCAGCTTGTACTACCGCCAAGACAATTGAGTTCTTGATGGGCCAGGTCTTCACCGATTACCCCTTTTTAATGGCTTGCAGAGGGTACGAACTTGTGCAACACCAAAAAATACTATCGCGATTGATAATGTTGGATGCATAGAGTTATAAATAGTACACTAATATGCGGCTGACTATCCGGCTGAGAGAAACATGATAGGCACTGGCCTTTGAGATGAGTATTAACTCATTTGTTCAAGCCAGGTGCTGAGTTTGAATAATAATCAGGGAGATGATGTATTTTAAATGAGTTGTGAAGGATTCTGAAACATGGTAGCGGCTGCGTCCAGCTCAAGAGTTACCACAACATGCGAGCTCGATGTTGACAAGACAGAAATATTATCTCTAACTTAGTGACGTATTTCAAGAAACCTTTCTTTGTTGACCCCAACAGTTGCCTGCCTAAAGTTAGCTTTTGCGTATTCTCACTTTCTGATAGAAATAACCCAACTGAAAAACCTTCCCACATCTTTATATCGTAAAATAGCATTCCTTAAAACTGGAGTTTCTCCCAAGATGTCCCTGCTTGGAGGACGAATGATATCAGACCAAGATACCCGCTTTTGTCAATTTCACCCATGAAGTGTTCATGATGTATTCATATTCTGTTGTGCAACAATCAACATAAATTATATTGCTATCCATAATTCTGACAGCTGGCGGCGAATTTGTTCTCCGAACGCATGTCTTAGTTAGAAGCCCAGAGCTGTTAACGAGGGTGCACGCGTGTATTACAAGGTAACCAAAACGTCGCGACTTTAAGCCTAGGGGTATGGTTATGTGAGAGCTATTTGCTGTACATCTTGCAGCATTCCCCAGTCCTACCAGATGATTTTCTCCCTTTGGGGTTAGCTATAAATTTTGGTAACGTTGACATTCTAAGGGATAATGAGAAAGGCAAAGTGTTTGGATCAGTAAGCTATAGGCTCATGGCTGGATAACTTGTGGGGTCTGCTTCTGAGCGTTCCCATGTCCTACCTGATTGGCCCGGCGATTAAGCCTAATAGTAAGACTTGACAAGATTCTTAATCCTAGATAGTAGGAGTAAGTAGAGACTTTCAGGAACAAAGATGTTCAATAAATCTAGAAGGACACTTTATTGTCTCCATAGACAGGAGTTTTGTCAAAAAGTAAATGAAAGCAAATGAGTGTTGTCAAAAAGTAGATGAGTATTGTCAAATAGCAGGCGAGTGTTGAGACAAAAAATTAGTCAAATCCTTGTACGTACAAATTAACGGCAGTCAATCTGTGTCATCAATGGATTGATTATGTCTAGAGAGAGAAGAGAGAAGGATATACACCGGCAGCAGCTACATGTGTGCCCGCTGAGCTAGCGATCATGTGGTAGAGTCACCTGACAATGTATTGTCAATGTATTGTCAATGTATGGGGTCTCGTTTTAGGTCTGGTTATACTTCTGCCAATAACATAGCAGCATCCTTGTCAGAGTTGATACTAGAGGTCAAGGTATTCATTCCCTCCCTGAGTTTTAAGGCCAAATTTTGGTAATGTGTCCTGCCAGGCCTAGAGCCGAAGAAAGGCGGCTAGCGAAGGCTGATAGTACTTACTGTAAGCTCTTATGAATTCATGGATATATGAAAAAGGAACTGAAAGGAAAATTGATACAGGTTTGGATATGCTAAACTCAGTGCCGTTGTTATTGTTTTTGGTTTTGTTTATGAAGTCGAGGCTTGGGGATGGTTTATATATGTGTTTTGGGAGAAAAGCCTAACAAAATTATTCACTCACATTTCAATTACGAAGCAGCCTTGTACCACACTCTAATTAACGGCTTCCATGGAACAGCCCATTCCAAAGATATCTTTATCCACTCATAAGGCCAGATAAAGTGAAATTTGAGCAGAAAACAATCATTAGCAAACCACACGTGACCAGCCCCTTTTTAAATCCTTACCTCACTCGTAACCGCCAGGGCGACAGAAGCCGCGCGTAGATCACCTGTGAGGCTGTGAGGAGGATCCCGAGGTGAGATACTCTCCAGTAGTAGGGAAGTGGTCATCAAACGTCGTCAGAAAACAAAACCGTTCACCAGAAAATACTGGACACCAACCTCCAATTTCTGATACCTAGTGAAATCAGTTTTACTTAGATCCAAAACAGCTCCCCGCTCGCCAGCGGCACAAGGAAAAGTCAAATCCAGTCCAATCCAGCCTTCCAGGGCGAACCTCCGGGTGGGTATTGGGAGACCGAATCACAGCGGTAACGGCAACGTCGGAAGATGCCTTTTTGCACGCGCTGATGGCGCGTCCTCCGTCCACAAAATCGAAATAAAATTATTCGAAGGATAATGGAATGGAATGGATTGGAGGATGTTGCACAGCGACCCGAGGGAAATAGAGTGCTCTCAACGAGGACCACTCGTTATTGGGGCTCTGTCGGAAGACCGTCATGAAACCGAAACCTGGGCGGGGTTTCTTCTAAATATACCATTGAACGTCCACTCCACTCCTCAGCCACCTACGGTACCGTACCCTGACTACGTGCGGTACCTGGATGAACGCGCGAACGTCACCTGCGAGGAGCCGGGACCAGTCAGTCTGCATGTTCCTGTGCCTGTGCCTGAGTGCCTGTACCTGTGCGAGTACTGTAACTCCCAGTGCGTCTCTGCGGAAGGTTTTGAAGGGATCGATCCCCGCCACGATTCCCAGTCCCATTGAAAGGGCAGAAAATAAATGTAACCCATGCACACTGGAGGAGGGGCTGCCACGCGCGAGGAATCAGCGCCTGGTGAATGGCCCTTGTCAGACCCGTGAGACTGCGCAGAAGGAGATCCGTCGCCAATCGAAGCGATCTTTGGAACAGGAGCAGAAGGGAGGAAGAGGACGAGAGAGGGGGAATGCAAAAAAGGGGGTAAGGGTGGCGTAGACCCGAGCAGACCGAAAACGGGTTTTTGGGTGGAATTAATTGGATGGGAAAGACAGCTTTGGGTCCCAGTGACTTCGCAAGTTAATAAGAAGAAGAATAAGTGTTTGAGGAGGTGGGGATTCCGTAACTTCGAAAAATGCAATACGGTAATTGTTAATATACCATGCATATGGGTGCTGTACTAGAGTGGCATTCGGTGGAGACCGTCGAGCAGATCGGGCCGCGGAGGCGTTGGGGCGACGGAAAAGGTGCCATCGTTGATGCAAGACATGGGAGGAGGGATTCGAATGGGGAAGGAAAAGATGGTGGCGCCGGGCCCTGTACCGAGAATAAGATAAGAGCAATAAATCATACTGGGTCGTATACATTAGTATACCGTAGTACTGTACTGTATAGGATGAAGGAATACCGACCAGATAAAAATAATACTGTCGGACGACGGCGGTCTTAATAGTTGCAGCAGCACTGTCCAGAACAGAACAATACACACCACCCTCCATTCCCCACTCCATTCCCCTACACGACTACACCCATCGGACAGTAATTGGAAGAGGATGGTTGAGGATGATGATTGATGGCGAAGTACATGTGCTGTGGTCTGATGAGCACACACATACCGTACTATTTTTACTGGGCTCTTGCCACAACTGGGCCGACTAATCTACAGTACTTCTTTCTACTTTGGTCCGCGGCTGGTCAGGATACAGACAATAATTATAATTAAGAGTCGCACCTGCCCCCCATTCTTCCCCTGCACGTTTTGCCATTCTTCACTTTTTCTGCATCTTCTCCGCTGCCACTTCCAGCTTCAACTTCAACTCCACACCTCCACTTTCTTTCTCTTCCAATTATTGCACCGGCACTGGCACCCTCCACTTCGACGGTATCATATCCACTCGCAGGCCCTCTCTCACTCCCTTCTTCTGCTTTTGATCAATATTTCACTGCAGTCCCTCGTTATCGCTCTATCGACCGCCTGCTCCCGTCTTTTCCTTTTTCCCACACCCGGCCAGTTTGATCGCCCACCCTCGTGTCTACCCTCCCTCTCGTTTTCTCAGGACCAAAATACTACGGCCCTCTTGCGGTCACCCCGGCTTTCTGCATTCACACACCCATTGGACTTTATTGGGCATCGGACGTGCATCCTCGATCTCTTCCATTCTCCGATCGGACAACAAAGCATATCTAGAACAAAACCACTCCATCCTCCGGCCCTTTCACCTACCACTGTCGCTTCTACAAATTCTGTCACTCCTTGGGTGTGACATTATCTCGAAACCAGGTATTCGTGTGCCCGCTGGGTAAATTCATAAATTAGGTGGCTTGTTGCCAGAAGAGCAACACGGACAATAATAAATCAACACAACCCCACAAAAACTTGCCATCGAACCACCAACTTCTCGAGCTCCCTACAAGACGCTCCCACTCTTGAAAACATTTCCGAAAGACCGACAAAAATAGTTCCTCACCACGGTTTCGACAATCGCCTTCCAAGATGAATATCAACAAGAAACTCGACAGGGTCAAGCAATGGGCGGGAGAGAAGATGGGCGCAGAGGCCAAGACCAATGTGTCGGATGAATTCCGGGCTTTGGAAATGGAGATGGCTCTTAGACATGAAGGTAGGTTTGTCACGATCTGCGATCAATGCGCTGTTACTGACCGTTACCAGGCATGGAGAAATTGCACAGGTCGATGACTGGCTACGTTAAATCTCTCTCGAAGCGCAACGAAGTTGAAGACAAGGAGAAGGTGCTCCCGGTTGGATATCTTGGCCAGACGATGATAATCCACGGAGAGGATTTTGAACCTGATTCCGAATTTGGAAACTGTTTGATCAGTGAGTAGTATGATGCGAGGGAGAATGGCACGTTTCAGTACTAACTGGCATTCAGGCATGGGTAGAACCAACGAACGAGTAGCACGAATCCAGGAGAGCTATGTGGGAAATTCTACATCAGGATGGCTCGAATCTCTGGAAAGATCATTGGCTATGATGAAAGAATATCAGGTATATTTATCTCTGCCATACGGGACTAAGGCCTATATTTACTAATTTATTGCAGGCCGCAAGGAAGAAGCTCGAGAACCGGCGACTTGCATATGATGCATCACTGTCCAAGATGCAAAAGGCCAAGAAGGAGGATTTCAGAGTCGAGGAGGAACTTCGTTCCCAGAAAGCCAAATACGAGGAGTCGAGCGAGGACGTACTCCGACGTATGCAGGACATCAAGGAGGCAGAAGCAGATAGTGTCGCTGACCTTGGTGCTTTCTTGGATGCCGAGCTCGAGTACTATGACAGATGTCGCGACGAGCTTCTCCGTTTGAAGAGAGACTGGCCTGCTAGGTAAAGCCCACAATTGGTGCTCGTTGACCATTACTAACATTTGTAGACAATCGGAGCCCCAGCGCGAATCCAGACGAAACAACCCGCGATCACGCTCAAGCACTGCTCACTCTTACGGAGAGAGATACTCTGCGTATGATGAACCAGAGCCAGAGCCAGTTAGACCTTCTATACGATCCCAGGGCCGTGTTGCCTCGAATTCTCGCCTGGAAACCCGTCTCGATACCCACGATGAATATCCTCAAGTGGACTCTTCCCAGAGGCCTAACTACGGCCGCTCTTCAACTTTCCAAGGGCCCACCGCCATTTACCGCGAGTCAGCTCTCCCCAACAGCCGCATTAATTCTGTTCCATCAGATGTCGGTAATTTACGAGCACAATTGCGCCCTGCAAATCGAATTAATACAAACAATGGAGACGTCTTTAGTGATCCATCAGATGATTCAACCCACAACAGTGGCAGCCCAGATCGTTCGTATGGAGCGCGTTCAGTCAGTCCTGCGACATCTCATGGAAGCGGGAACAGCAGAAATGCCAGTTATACGACATTGACGAACGCCACAAATGGAAAGAAGGGGCCACCTCCGCCACCTCCCTCAAGAACCAAGAAACCTCCTCCACCCCCTCCAATGAAAAGAGCTGAGATCAGCTCAACCAGCGTAAATCGATACTAGAACATTATCGCATTGCTTTCACATCTTCCATATACTTTCTTTCGACTCCAAATAATTGGAGGGTGTTTTTCCAATGCGGCATAATCACAACAAAGATCAAAGTGATGCCAAAATCTTTCCTGTTCTCAAAACACCAAGACCCTACCTCTAGGTGCTTTCGCTCTTTTAATGCACATACATTGTCTTACTCTTCTCAACTACGATACCTCGGTGACTGGCATGGATGGATATGGGATACCCGCTGGAAACTTTGTTTTTTCTGTCTCTAGGAGACACAACGAAGAAAATGAGACAGAGCTTCTGTCTATACATGATTCTCAACAGATGTTAGAGAATATTAAATTGGCATGGTATTATTTGGTTGTTTTTTTAGGCGTTTGGGAGGGGGTCGAAACATGTGACTCGTGTCAGGACGGCCGTGGTGCTTGGTCCTGGTCACATATAGCGGCAGCTACAAGAAGCCGGGCTCTTGTGAGCAGATGCCACAGAAATACAAGCATCGTTGTTTTATTATACGAACAAATCCAACAGTTCACGTGAAATCGAATTCTACTATGACATCAATGTTTTTGCTCTTCTCTTTTTCCTTTTGACTGCTCTTGCACCGCCCTGCCGCAACATCTGTAATGCCGACCCCAAATATCTAGATACAGTAAGAAGACCGTGAGCACACTCTGCTTCGTCCCACTATTCTGTAGACATCTCGATGCCGAGGCGGGAACCATTTCCCTACTAAGCATTAGCAAACTAAGCGGGGTTTTTTATGAATCTCGAGATGTCTGTAGATGTCCAGTAGGTATATCCCACGGACGGATTTAATCGATGTACCTATAAATATATAGATATATGAATGGAAATTGGGTTACCGCTGATAACTTGACAGAAGCAAAATTTGTGGGGAAGGGGGGAGGGACAGACTCGAGCTGAGAAAATAATCTGGGAAGGGGAGGGGAGGGATGTAGTTGCAGTTGAGGAGGTGAAAAGTTAAAAGGTGGATTTCAATAGGTCAGCACAGAGTTTGTAAGCGTGAGGACTGAAAGACGTTCTTCATTGAATGAAACACAAACGCCTTGTAAGATGGTAGCAGCTCAGCATGAATTCGCGAGCACATGGATCATTCGATCATCTACACATCAGGGAAAGACACGCTCGCAATCCAAGCATGGATAAAAACCCTCGTTCGAGGCCTCCTTTTTGTTGTTGATTTTTTTTTCTTTCTTCCCGTCCCCAATCTCCAGTCTTCTACAGCACCAAGGATTCATTCCCATTCCTCCGAGAATAGGAACAAATTTCCCACTTTAGTAAAATGACTCGACCATCGTATCCTTCAAGTTGGTATTGATGTTTCCTGGGCCCTGACCCTCTCCTAATCTAAACACGCTCTCGACCACGCTCAATTCTGTGGCCGTGGTGTCTAGCCCGGTCACGGCGAGCCAGTCGTTGACTACCATTCCCGCGCCGACGACTGAGCTTCCTCTGTTGACGCTGCCCGCGACGAGGGGGACTTGTAGTAAACTCGACAGCTCGTCTTGGTCTTGGATAGAAGTCTTGGGGTGTACGATGCCGCCTTGGTTGGACAGAGCCATGTAGGAGCCCACGAGGACGTTATCTGCGATCGTTTGACGGAAAACTTCTACGCCGAGGACATCGGCGACGATCTCTTCCGTTTCGCGCTCGAGGTCTGGATGGACGAGAGCGACATGGTCATTGGAAACGATGACATTGCCGAGAGCAGAGAGACGCTCTTCTATCCTCTATTCCTATCTGTCAACACCATGCTCTTCCTTTCTCGATTGGGGTTTTGAGATGTACCTGTATCTTAACGCTGTCTGGTAAACTATTTCTGAGATGTTGCAGTTCTTGATCCGTTGTGCTCGTTGGTACTAGCAGGCCTTTCCGATTTCTATCCTTCGATTAGTATCATTCTCCTCGCATTTCTCTCTCTTGATTGTCCTCGAAGTGATCGTGAGACATACCCTGCAGTTAACCTTCCAATAATCCTTGTCCCAGCTATTGTAGCGTGGCAAATGGGAATTAAATCATGCAATTCCGCCTCAAAGATACTGTTCCTCCCATGTCAGCTTGTGTCCTTGACCATACGTCCGTAGACCTCTTCCTTGTTGTGGTGGTGGGTGTAATCGAGAACTCGGACAAGGTCATACAGTTACAGCCCCACCGGAGAAAAGGGTCGTGCGATGGCAACAAGAGACAGCGTACCTATAAAAGTTCTCACTTGCGCCCACGGCAACCAAGGCATAGGAATTCGTCAACGTCGAAAAGACACCGACTCTATATTCCGTCTTTGTTAGCGCTGGCTCCTTTGCTTGCTTTTCCCCCTTACTCATCACCTATCCCATGCGTTTTTTTTTCCAACCCACCGCGGGGCAAGAGGGGTAACAACACTTACTCATTCGAGTTCTCGAACTGGGCTCGGACCGCCATATTATCTTCTTCTTCTCTTGTTGTCCTTGGTATGTAGCTCTCTTCTTCGTTCGTAGGGTATCACTGCAATGAGCGACCTTGTCGTCGTCGTAGAAGAGCAGAATGCGATAGCTGACCCGTATCAATTTTGCGCGTGCAATCTTTCTTATGAAGGCGAGAAGCGATATGACGGGAACGCTAGCAAGGGGTCTGGTCTGGGTCTCGCCAACAGCGGTGGTGACTCAGGCCAACCACGTCCTGTTCGAGACGTTGGTGGTGGCGCAGAAGTCGTGATGACTCGAAAGCATGATGGGCTATGAGTCGAAAACTCTTCTACAACGGGCTATTGACTTGTGGGAGATCGAGCTGGTACCTTGCAGCTGTCCCGTTTTGGGGCTTTGAACTCGGAATCTGACTCTCTTCACGGCGAGAATGGGGAAGCCCGTCTTTGGTGGCTGGGGCTGTGAGTTGAGGGATGCTCAGGATATGAGCATATGATAGCTATTGTATTTAGCTAGTAAAATTAAACCGCTCTTCGGGATATCCGCCCAACAGATTCCCAAAGATGCATGCTCTGATGTATTATACATGCCGCCATCCTTATGTCCAAATGCAATATCAAGTCTTGTGACTATCCCTTTGTCACTCTCTTCCATCCCTCTATAGAGATACAGCATCAAATCCTGCCATAACCCTAAGGTCTCTGTAATGTACATGGAAGCTCTTCATTCCCTCCCTCTCCTATGACCAAGATACAATCTCAATGGCTTTATGAATCCTCTTGTAGCCACCGTCTTGCGACGGATCATCTGGTCGCTGTAATGTACATGATAACTTCGCAGTCGTCTCCTCCCATCATTATAAACGAAAGGCAATATCGAGTTTCGTCGTGAATTCTTTGATAGCTCATCCTCTGAAGAAAAATTCTCTGGTCTCCGTACATGCTAACTCCTGTTCTTCCATCGTTCCCCACTCCGGACCCTTCAAATCTCTATCCCCGCCCTCAACCTACCGAGAAAGTCTTTAACGGTACCAACCAGGAGGTGGTGGTGGTCGTGGAAGTCCCCTGTTCTGAGGAGGCGCTGGTCGCAGCTCCCGAAGGCCGTTTCCAGGTACGGGACGTGGTGATTGATACTGTTGAGAAGGAGGTGGAGGTGGGGGTGGTGGGGGGTACATTCCCGGGAACACTCCAGGGAAAGTTTGCTGCGGATGCAGCATTGGCGGCGGTGGTGGTAGTGATGGCTGTGGCCGAGGAACCGGGTAAACTGGTGGTGGGGGCAGCCTTGTTGACGTTGGGCCAGCATTCTCACAAATATCTGCGAACGCTGAAAGTTGTGTTCCGCCAGACTGGTAGGTTGGATGGACAGGCGTTGCTGGAGCAGCGGGGCGGGAATATGGGGTCCGATATGTAGTGTCCCGGACAGGGTCATATCCATGAGATCTTTGAGATGGCGCTGGGACCGGTGTCAGTACCGGTGGTGGTTGTCTGGCCAGCCTCTCCTCCGTCTGTCGAGCTGTTTCAGCAGACTGAACTGCCTCCAATAACTCCTCGGCAATCTCCCCTTCCTCGACCTCCTCCTCGACCTCCTCTTCCCTTAGCTCTTCCTCCAAATCACCAGTCCCTCGGAGGACATCCCTCACCCTTCTCTGAACGGGAAGCTTCTCGTAGGCTTCCATTGTCCTCTTTATCCACTCTGAGTGGGAGGTATAAAGCCTCTCCCTAACTCCGCCAGGCCGAGTTCTGACGAACATCAATTGTCGAGTTTTGGGGAGAGATTGTGACTTCTCTCCCACAACGTCTGGATTCTGCGAACCTGGCAATGGAATGCCAAACTTGGGATGGACAAGATGCTTGGCCACCAATTCTTCGTCAAGATCTTCAGGTTGGTTGGCCGCAGAGTTGTACGAGTTCGCATACTGTTCGTAGAACACGTTCTTGGGGGTAGGGTCTGCAGATTGTCCAGTGACTGTTGATGAATATGCGTTTTTCATGTATGTTTTTCGGATACCGATCTCGATAGGGTCGAAAGTGACTGCAGCTGGTGCACAAATACGATTTTGCTCTCTTGGCTTGCCTCGCTTGAGTGAAATACTGACACCGTCCGCATCGATAGTATATGGGATGTTGAGATTTACATCTGCAGAGTCTCCATCTCCAGCATCCTGTGGTGTGGCAGCCCCAGCAGGTTGTTCCTCGGAGGATGGATCTTCTTCTTCTTGGTCTGGGATGGCAGCTTCTTCCTCCTCCTCTACCTGTTCTTCATCTGCGTCTGGTGGCCCTTGCATCGGAGCAGCTTCAAGGTTAAGTCGCTTTCTGCCACCGGCACGAGGATCTTTTCTACCCTGGTCTTTGCGGCGACTTGCATAATCTGCTTCAATTTTTCGACGTTCTTCGAGACTCAAGCTATACCACCAGTTGGCAGGGTGTTGCTCAAAATCAGTGTCTCCGTGCTTCTTTGGTGCTTCGGCAACGGACTTGGGAACTTCAATTGGCTGCTGGATGTTAGATTGTATGGCTCCGAAAGAGAGATACAAAAATACTTACTTTGGAGAATGGGGTTGCAATAGGATTTACAATCTTTGCTGGGAACGGGATTTGCTTCACAAGCCTTCCATCTTCCTGTAATATTATTAGTAGAGTCTCGCAGCAAAGACGCAAGAAACTTACGCCTTTAGAGAAAGGAATTTCTTCATCAATATCTTTGCCTCTGAATTCTTGATTCTCGCCATAACTAGCTCGCTCTTTGATATGAATCTGATAGACATCTTGAAGGTCTTCAACTTTATTCTAGGCGGTTGTCAGAAAATTTTCGAACGGAACAGCAAAAAACAACTTACCTGGAACTGTTTCTCCGTATATTCAAAATTCTTGTCCAAAATTTCAGTTGCGTTTCGTAACTTGATCTCTTGCTCTCTGGCCAAATTCTTCATAATTCGAAGAAACTTTTCTTCAAGCATCTTGCCAACACGAGTGAATTCAGGGAGCTTCTCGTGATAGTTTGGCTCTTCGTTGAATCGAGTCAATGATTTCTCGCTCAGTGCGATAAGAGCATCTTGTTGAATTTGAGCAATGGCGCGGTATTGGATTTTTAGATCGTTTCTTCTGTCATTGAGTGATCTCATGAAGTTGTTCGATCCAGTTTTTCCACGAGCAACTCGACCACGGCCACGACCCCGGCCACGACCTCTGCCTCTGCCGCCTCTGCCCTTGTTAATTCCACTTGGAGCAGTTGCGACACCAGGAGTACTTCTTGTGCTGATGCCAGAACCATTTCTTCCTCCACGGCCAAAAGCTCGACCACGGCCTTTGCCACGACCACGAGCAGCGGGATGGGCAACAGAAGGAACTACTGGTTGATCAACAACTTGTGGATCTTCCCAGCCATGAGATTTTTGAGGTGATTGAATTTCGGGGGAATTTGGGGATGAGTTCTCAGTAGTGTCAGCTGACGAGCGATGCTTCTTGCTGGGACCTTGAGACGACGAATCATCTCCAGCTCTTCGCTTTCGAGAAGGGGCCATCGTGCAATACAATTTGTAAAGACAAGGTGGATAAGTTAGAGGGATGCTAAAGTAGGATTGCCTAAATGACAGTTGATGATTGATGATTAAAGGTTTTGAGTTGCGTGTTTGGTTGACCGATGGACGTAGTCTGTTGTTGATAGATCGAAGCTGAGGGAGGAAGATGGGTTGATATGGGCGAAAGATCGAAACCCTTTTAACTGTGGGGAAAAAAAGGTTAAGCGATAAAGCTTGCGAGAGCCGTACTAGCTACTGTCTGATCATCTCTATTCAGGCGCAGGACAATAGAGCCTGATGAATTTGAATGGGAAATGTCGACAATAGTAAGAAAATCGAGGAAATCAATGGATTGAGACAGACCAGAATTCTGTCGCTAAGCGAGGTTTAGTGTCGAATTGGGCCGCTGTGATTGGCTAGGGTCCCGGGCTGCGCGGATGGGAGGCGCCAGAAGCAGGAAAACTTCAAACCCGATATAAGTCGAGGTGGCGCGGGCTCAGATGTTACAGGTCACGATGCGATGAGCACTGGAAAGGCGCAGGCCATTTCGAGTTTTCCCATGATGGCATTTGTGTAGATTCTTGGTTGCACGGAATTTCCATTGATCGCAAGATAGGCCATCCAGTTCTGGACTTAGTTCTTAAGTAATCTTAAAAGATTCTGATGGCATACGTGGTTGCAACGAGTATTTGTTGCACCAGCTGACATGACAAAGCTGGTACGCTGCTGGCAGGTTCAAAATATCCCAGCTAAATTATCAGATCACCACAATGATCTGAAGAAAGATAGAAGAATTTACCATCGAAGAAGGATATCTTCGTACTATAGAAGCAGCTTTGTAGAAATCTCAGTTTCAAGCCCAGCAAACCCAGCAAACCCAGACTCAGCCTGGTTAATGTCGGCCGCGAGCATGTCACGCAGACGCTGGTTTCGTTCAAAGCAACCAACCTGTGTGATTTAATTGTACACTCATGTTGGCAACACGGTTTAAAATCCCTATTCTTGATTTTAAGATCAATTAGGGTCTTTCAATAGTCCTGGGGCGACACGTTAGAAGAAGATTCTATGAGGTGCTAAAATGATGAAAACCGGGCAGACAAATCCGTGATTTATATCATTGCAAATATCCTTGAAACTTTTGCAAATCCGAAGATATAAATTTCTTTAAAATAGAATAACTGTGAAACTTCTAAGTGCGCATTTGCATCTCAGCATTTGAATTCAACTAGTCAGGCCCAGTGAACATCAAATATAATGCCTGCGAAAGCCTCAGGACTTCGGTATAAACCAAACCAAGACTCCTTTCTAGATTTTCATACTTCAGAAGTGAGTGGTTACATCCATTTCAAATCTCTCGTGTTTTGGGGCCAGTCCCGTCTTTGAGGCAGATCCTTCCCTTATCTTCAATTTTACCATGCAGCTAGCTAGCTAAACGCTGCAGAACTCTAGTGTATGTCCTTGATCCTGAAAACTCTTGAAAACTCATGAAATTCTCAGCTAATTCTATTGATCCACCACCGCTTAACAGTTTCGAAGAGATTTAATGAATGAAAAGCGATCACAAATTCTCGATAGACAAGAGAGATCTGGTGATGATTGAGAGGCATGGTCTCCGCCCAATACGAACCACCAGAGTTAACAACGTGCCGAATGCAGTCTTCCATTACCTCACACGCATATCACGATCTTCTTTCTTCTACAAAAGCCGTATAGCTGAGATCTTGAGCTTGACGATGCCCCATTCTATTCGGATCTAATGAAATACACCAGGCGCTCACACGGCGCTTTTGTATATGAAGTCGTAGCAATCACTAAAGCAGAAGGCAGTATTCGTTGCACTATATACGTACTATATTTCTATTTCTAATTTGGTTATGATTCATGGATCTCTTGAAATTTATACTTCACACTTGTTCTGGGCTCTCGATCCTCCAACAAATCAAGCCCAGTCACTACATTTCGTAGAGTTCTGCTGGCGAGGCGGTTTTACATACTTTCTCAGCCTAGGGGCATTAAGCTTAGATTCCAGGGAGCCTTTAATCGAAATACCATTGATGGTAGCAATTGGAGGGCTCAAATCATGTTTAAAGATTATACTTTCTTTTTCCGCTCTCTGCCAACCTTCGATCTCGTGGGCTTGGCTAATGTTTTTCTATTCTACAGATAGAGAGATACGACATAAAACAAAGCGCAATCGCTCAAGAAATCGAAATTTTTACGAACAGATTTTCTACCATTCTCAATAACCCTCCTTGTTTATCCTGCCTGCCACTACCTTCAAACTCCTTTCACCACTACCTGAGAGGACAGATTTCTAAGCCCACCTATATATTTTTGAAGAATCTCAGAAATCGATTCAGCAACCTCTATCAAGAGGACCAAACGAATACCTTCAGAAAATACTTGAATAATACCAGAGACCAAATTTGTCAATGGTCGTGATAACAGCTAGATCACACAATCTCCTCCTAAACGTTCTCAAGCCCGGGATGTGAAAGACCTTAATAGAGCAAGATAAAACAGGCACAAGGTAATTTCCTTTAAGTACATCCAAAACTCAACAGAGTCAGAATCCGTCTCCCATCGAAAAATTCGATATCCTTACTTCTCAATTGAGGATGAGCCTTGACAGCGCAGGGAGGTGATTAGATTAATCCTCTTACCTATATGCTGAATTTTTCTTAACTCAAGATTGAGCAGCTATACCTTTGCCAGCCCTCATAATTTTCCTACCCTCAAGATATCAAACAACATTTCTCCCTTCTCCGATAAGATGCTTCTTTTGATAAGTGTAGCTGCATTTGCAAGGATTTTTTGACCGTAGTATCTCAGCCTTGCATAACGACACAGGGTCAAATCGCAGGGAATGTTCTTCACTCCTTTATTCAGCTAGTTTAGTACCAGGTCTTCAATGCAAAGGCAAATATTAGAGTATCCTGCACTTGCAAGGCATCTCGATATCGATCTCGAAACTGTACCTTCCTCTCCTTAAAGGCGGGTTCACGTGACATCACAAGCAGGGTAAAAGCTACCAGTCACCTATTCTTATTACGCAGGTAACAGGAAAATATCCCTTTTGACTCAGAGTAATTTATGTACTATCCCAGTTGAACTCACACGGCCATCCTGTAGGAATGTGTATTCAACCATTTCATCATTCCTTGCAAAATACCAGTGAGACCATCCAGGAAATGAGAACTAGAAGAAGCTATCCATCCCCGCAGCATTAAGACTCTTGGGAGTATTTTCACTACGTCAAGAATCCTTTTTACATGATTGTCTAGCTCAGCAATGTGATGCAGACTTAGAAAATCCTTGACTTTGATGCCACCAGTAGGGGAAAACCAATCGCTAGAGGAAAAAAGAAGGAGACATTTCCATTATGCTTATTGTTCATCATCATCAGGTTGATCAAAAAGAAAGTTCGCGGCGAGCTCTTCGTTTTTATCGCAGGCAAAATATGCTTGTATGGCTTGGTCTCGGGTAAACCCTAGACGACATAACTACAGACGGTTAGCATATGAGATCAAAAGAGTTATCTCATCCTGTAGTGACTCACTCGCTCTATAGCTTCACGTTCTTCCTCGGTTACACTGATGGCTTGAGCTCCTGGTGGAAGTGGGGCATCATTGTCGCCATCCTCACTCAAGAGTTGAAGAAATTGCTCAGGATGTTGTCCAATCAGCTGAGCCAACTGTGGATTGCCAGCGCCGACCTGTTGAAGAATTGGTTCAAGCATCTGGGGTTGCTGTTGAACAACTTGTCTAAGTTGCTGGAATTGAGGGTTATTTCGAAGGAAGTCAAGATTTCCCAATCCGCCGGCAGCCGCAGCAGCTGCACCTCCTGCCCCGAAAAGATTTCCTGCTGGTGCACCGCGAGGAGCTCCACTACGTCCTCCAGTGCCAGCTTGAGCCGCTGCTTCGAAAAGGTTCACTGGCTCATCACCACCTTCAGCACCAGAGGTTGTACCGGCGGGAGTAGGTGAGGAAGCAGCAGCGGCAGCGGCAGCTGCCGCTGGAGCAGCTTGCCTCTGTTCTTGTTGGATATTGTCTGGAATACCCTTGAAACCTATTAGCGGCGGATCATGGTAAATGTCACTCCTCTTACGTTTAAAAGATACTCTATGGCACGTTCAGAATTGTAGAAAGCAGCACGCATAGCAGCTTCAATTTGCGATTTCTCGAAGCCCATGCTTTCCATTTCTGCCATTTGTGCAGCACGCTCCGCTCCCATTGCAAGACCAGATGTTCCAGGTCCGGAAGGGGTAGCTGTGGCAGAGGCAGAGGTAGAGGCAGAGGCAGAGGCAGAAGCACCGGCTGGCGAAGGGGTAGCAGGCGCAGCAGCTGTGGATGTGGAAGTTGATGGTGCAGGGGCCGCGGGAGGTGCTGGAGTTGATAAGGCAGCAGGGGCTGGAGTGGAGGGAGGTTTTGAAGTCGAGGCAGAGCTTGATGCGGTAGCCTTGGGCTGAATGAGAGTTTAGAATGATACAAATAACGGCCAATAGCGAGGACATACCTTTGATACCATACAAACAATGAAACCTTTCTCCTCAATCTTATAAGACTCTACGGTATTCGCATCTTGTAGGATCTTGCCTAGAGGTTTGTCAGCAGAGCGATCCAGCCACTGATCGGGATTCACTACGTCAACATACCGGAGTAAATCAACTTTTGTTGCGCAGCATCCCATCCCTTTTCGTTTGCGATCTTTTGCTTGACATCGGAGATCTATTTCATCCAGTGTTAGTAGCTCGATCGAGAAAGGTTGATCTACTCGGATCGGCAGCTAGACGAGAAAGGCGAAGCATGAGTCCATACCAGCTCTGATGGTTCAGCATCGATAACAAACTTCTGCTGCTTCAAATCCTACGTGTGAAAATCCAAGTTAGTATGCGGGCGCCTACGAGGAGGGGTAAAAGTGATTAGAGAGAGGCAGAACCTTACCTTAAAAGTGAGCTTCATGACTGCGACGACCAGCTTGCTCGCTGCGACGACGATATTTGAGATGCGTCTGTATTTGACTCCCGGTAGATATGCCCGCGAAACGAGTGGTGGTGGATGTTTTGTGAAAGAGAAGGAAGGTATTTTATTTTGGGACGCAAGTGATTTTGGAAGTGGAGGCAGGGCAGATGCTGAGCTCTTCAGTAGACAGCAGCGCTCGGACCATGCGCTAGTCAAACCCGCCACAGAAGGCATCAGGGCTACGAATCTCTCAGCCTCCTCTGCTTTCACGGAATCTCTGCGTCATCTGATATTTTATTTCCATCAACGCCGGTCATCTTCCTACAGAAGTGCTATTCAGTGTTCGGAATGTATATCAATATCCCGCTTGGCAAAGTGATTGGGCTTAAGAACGTGGATATCGATCTCAGCCGATGTCGGGAGATTAAAATGCGGGGTTTGCAGCGTCAGCCTCGTCGAGGCCGACATGAAGCTATCCCAAGCACAAGCGAACGGTCCCAGAGTGTTCAAGAATGTAGGTGTCAGCTCGATGGCAAATCGGATATAAGATGTGCACCTTGACGTGTTGATTCATAGAGCGCCAAGAGCGGTTCCGGATATTCCTTTTTTTCCCCTCAGATACGTCCATCCAACAAGGACGTGAAGTACCTCTTACATTTCAATCATCAAGAGGATTTAGAAAACTTTTACTATATCCGTTATTCAAAGTAGAGGAAAGAAACACTGGAGTCCAAAAAACAGCCCAGATAAGTCAGGCACAATGGAGACTGCTGCAGCTTTTGATTACTTTCATCAATTCTTTATTCCTCTTTATCGTTAGGCACTAAGGTATATATATACTGTAACATCAAACGCCACGCTAACATCAATGGTATCTGTCATGGTACATGAAATAGGAGATTCGTGATGGCGTCGAGCCGTCATCTCTCATCAAGAGATCCCTATACTTCCCTGACTTCACCGACCTTGCCCAATCCAGCTTGGGTCTTCTTTCTCGAATTATAACCCTGCATGCTATTTCTTGGTCCCCCGTTCAGGATGAAGTCTGGAATTGGAGGTGTTAACGACCTTTCTCCTCCGACTTCCTCTAACCGCTCTAAATCTTCTCTTTCTGCCGCAAGTCGCATGCTATCCAAACTACTACTATGCACCAGGGGACTTGATGGAAGGCTCCCACTGCGCATTCGCTGAATCGACCGAATACTTTGACGATCTGATATCACTTGCCCCGCCCCCGGCGCGGCAGTAACAATCGTACCAGGAGTGGCTGATGGTGGAGGTGTGGGCGAGTCAGTTCTAAAAAGAGGGTGAATGTGTGCTTCGTTGTTGGTAGATTCGGTTGGACTTGTTTGCCGGGGTGTTCTGTTATTTTCTCTATAACTGTTTGCAGGACTATAGCTTCGACTTCGCTTTCGAGCTTTTGGCGGTTCCAGGTCCAGAGGAAATCCGGGGCTAGGACTTCTGCTCCCAGTGGGACTAGCTGGGATGGTTTCAAGGAATCTTGGAGGTGTCGGTGAGGCTGACTCGACAGCTTGTCGTGAATGAAGATCTACCCCCGATGTATCCCACGAGTCAAATCCATCCTCAATAGCAACGCTTGTTTCTCTCTGTGACTCGAGGGATGTCGGTCTATGTGAGGATTTATGGTTGCTCTGAATCAGCTTCGTCTTGGAGCTAATGGGTCTGACAACTTGGGAAAGCGAAGATCGGAATGAAGATCTAGCATCGGAACCGGCACGCGATCGGCCACTCGATGGTGGAGACCTCGACTCCATGGAAGCTGTTCCACGATACTCGGTATTGCCTGGTACACTAGACGTCCGTGTTGATGCCTCTTGCATTTCGGGAAATGGTTGAGGTTCTGCTTCTGAATTATAAGGACGAATTTGTTGTTGGAAGTCCTGCCGTTGGATTATGACCATGCAAATTATAAAAAATGCTTGCGAAAGAAGAGAGATTGCCCAGACAATGAACGCTCCAGTCACCAAAGTCGATGTAGATGACCGAACCGTTCGTTTTGGAAGATCTGCCATCCTATTCCTCATGATACCTAACAGCAACGCTGATGCGACAGCAGACAGGATAATAAAAACTCCACCGAATCCAGCCAACAGGTACGTATGTTGTTTCCCATGCCCAAAGTCTTGAATGTGAGATCTATCTCGATATCGAATTTGTCGGGCTAATAGTGCTAATAATAACACCACAGTAATCGAAACAAGACCAGAAGCAACGATAGCGATGATATTGACCTTAACCGTAGAGGAATTTCGAGAGAGAGTAACTGCAAATATGACGTCGAAGATCAACATTGAAACTCCACCCATCAAAGATAATGCCCCGACTGCTACGGGCATGGCACGAGGGAACCCCATGGCCCCCAATAGTGCTATTGATATTAAGAAAAGGTGAATGAAAAGGACGTCTTATTTTAAGACAAATCGAGAGAATCACCAGGTATATAATATTTCTGGCGCGCCAGGCTTCGGCAACGGCGTCGGTAACGAGGGTAAACGAATGACAAAAAGCAAACAATGTCTTGCAATTCGATCCAAGACAATCAGAAAACCGCCGATGGCTTCACAACTGTCTTTCAAAGACTCAATACCAGAGCCAACGAGATTTCACTACTACCAAACTCAAGGTTTCGTAAACCGTACCAGTCCTCCTTCCCTGCTCGTAGGTCTTGTATCAAGGTCGACCTTCAAATACCACTCCACAACTTTAACTCCTTGGAATTGTTGGAATAGCGTCTTTCTGTGCACCACTAGGGTTCACAGGTAGCACTGGTCGTCAGGTTGGTCGCAGCTTGATGAGACGCGGTCGCTTGAAGCGGTCGACATGGACCCCGGAAGTGTGCAGTAGGACGGAGAGGTTATTGAACGCGTGGTTGTGATTGAATATCTTGACGATTTTGCAACAGGTCTAAAATACGGCCTCCCTCGATAATAATCCAGTAATTCAGATAGGTTGGATGTAGTTGGAAGCCGTCGTGCCGGATGATGTGGTTTTCCAAGGCAGCGGGGTCCCTTGGGTGTAGACCGCCAGGTGGGCCGTAGAAATTGTTTATATAAAACCCCCACCAGAAGTTGATCCACCTATCAGGATTTTTTGTACCACAAGCAAATTCAATTCGGTTTGAGGGACCGAAAAGGAGCCCATAAATCGATATGGAAAAAGAGGCCACGCGAGAAAGATGGGTGAGGGGAAGGATGGCATATAGTAAAGCAAGCCTCTATATCTTTGTTTTTCTTCTCGTGCCGGGAGGTCGAGCCTCAACGCGTCGTGCGCGTGTCCGATGGCCCAGCTCCGAAGCGGCCCAGCCAATGCTTGCAAATAAGATACTACCTCAGCAAGGCCAACCCTCTAGGCGGGGCCTGATGCCGTCTTAGATCCTTGGATCAGGTTATAATTGCCGGATGCTAATATTAAAAAGCAACCTTTCCAGACGCCAATTATGGCCGGTCGATGCAGTAAGAGTAGGGTTGTTTAGCCAGGTCGCGAAAACTCTAGTAAGTACCCGTGCCGTTTGGTAGTACGAGAGGCGCGCCTTACCATACGATGCCGGTGCTGATTGGCGACAAGAATTGGAAACCCTATTTGGCGTGGATTAACAAGTCGCGTCGATAGGTCGGTCCAGTGGGGTTATTCGAAGCAGCAGTTGAGGTTAGCGGTGAGGGGAAGCCAAAAGTCCAAAGAGGATGGAAAGCAAGATGCTCAGTTGACCCGAGTTCTTGGGCGCTGGCGCTGTTAAAGAGCTTTGGAGAGAAGAGAGACTGGCATCAAAACAGTTTTTTGTTTACCAAGTGCTGGATGCGGGAATTCTTCTTAGTTCTATATGTGCGGGTCTGATCGCCTTTGTTATGGCGAACTAGAACTACGGAGGGAGAATTCGCGTGATCCGGAGGTGGTTCCCTGCCATGGGGCAGAAGGAGCGCTTTAGGGATATCGGCCGTTCCTGTCGCAGTTCTGATAGTGTGCGTGTGCCTCGCTCCCCTGCTTCCGTCTCCAGCATTTTGTTTTTTTTGGTGGGAGTTTTTTCTCGGAAATTTTGCAGCGTCTCCTTCGACGTCGTCACTCCACCTACAGTAGCGCCCCCCAACCCCAAGGCAATGACTTTAGAAGCGGTCTGTGCAGAAGGGATCAAGCCTTGGGCGATCATTGTCTATCCTTGCGCCATCGCACGCGCGTTGCGATTGGGTGGGTACGAGAAGAGATCCGAGATCGAAGTCACGTTTGTTATGAAACGATGGCGGAGGCAAGGGGGGAACTATTCTCCACGGGCGTCATTGTTTGAGATCTGGACTTGTGTGGAGGCACGATGGAGGAGAGGGCCACCACTTCCGAGTGCCGGCCCTAGAGCTGATGCCGAATGAATATCTTAAGATGAACCTCGCACAGGGAAGATACGGTATCACTTTGGGAGTTCTGAAGGAACGGCTGTGGGATTCCTACGACAGCAGTGTCTTGGAATGGTTGCAAATACCGATTTCATGATTCTTCCAATGAGCTCTGGTTCAGAAACCGAAATCTCCACGGCAGTTTGTGGGCCGTCCGTCTGGAAGTGGGCCTCTCATCTCCAGCTCTCATTTCAATTTTGCTGCTGCAGCAAGGAAGATTCTTGCAAAGGGTTGACAGCCACGTCCTTCATACTCCATACCACCGCCATGACTTAAGAAGGAGAGTCAAACCCGGAAGCACTCGAGCGACCATTGGTCTTGGAAGTTTGCTTCAAAGTTTCTTCGATTGGAACATACAGTATTGGCAACAAGCCAGGAAACAAGAATGATCCACCGACTCCCAGGATCCTTTTGGATTTCCCGTGAGCTCTATGAGCCAGATCGTCATGATTCAGACCCTCATCTCAGATTTGATTTACCACGGGTCTCTAGGAGGTACAGTACCGTATCATCCGTTTGGGATACCTAGGTACTTAATTACAGAGGTAGTGCAGCACACAAGCAGGCGCTTGGATGAAGCTTTTGATCTTCCTGCAATTATTACCCCCAAGTCACCGCTAGATCTGGAAATGGTGGACTTTCTTTTTCAACTTGCAACTTCCCAAAAAAGGGCAGTCAGTGCTTCAATCATCCAGTCTCAACGCTGATCGTCCGATCTTGTTACATACTGAACCCTTGGAATATTCCCTCTCGTGCCCTTTTCAGACGTTTTGGGAAGCCAGCCTTACAGTTCTCACGGATGAAGATGAAACAGTACCTGCATTCAACATTGGGGTTGACGAATTGACACTGAGGGAAATCATCACAATCGAGCGCAGAAGGGATCTTCGGAAGTCGGTAGTCGGTATAGGACAGAGAGGTCTGTGAGTTGGTGCAGCCGTGTATGCAGGTACGGTACAGAATGTACGTATGGCAATAGAACGTTGCGAGAAAAGTGTGAAACGAAAACTATTTTTGGGGTTTGTTGATCGCGCGGCCCGCTCCCTCCCTCTCGCCTTTATTTTACACGTGGATACTTAGCAAAAGAAACGACAGACGGCAAGGTGGGGGGTCTATGATATTCTGATAGAAGGGCCTGGGATACTATAGTAAATATAGTAAGCTGCAATGGGAGCTCCTTGAAACAAAACTAAGGGGGTGGTAAAGGGTTCGGGAACCAGGTCGCATCCCGTAGCACTTGGACTGGCGGCCGCTCCTGGATATCAGGTTTCTTCCGGTATCATTTTCCTTCCCTCCTTCGTTCGAGAACAACACATTCTTGTTCTCGCATGTTCCGTGCCACAACATGATATGATGCCTTGGTAGTCGCTCGCAGGTGCTTTGATTCTGACTATCTGAAATGAGAGGTAGAGCTCGTGCGGGATGGGCCCTTTTCTTCTGTGCAAACACGATTGTTCGGATGGTCAGGTGTATTTCCGTCGTCTGTTGCGAGTGTGGCCGGCCTTGAGGATCACAAATTCGGGACAATGAGGTCTTTTAGTAAAGGGGCAATCACCAGTACCGGAGATTCTACGGAAGTAGCTCCTCCAAAACCGAGTGTTCAAGCTTTTGTCGGGCTTTTCGATCATAGGATCTATTTGTCCGATGCTGCGCAGCTTGTTCCGCCCCGCAACGAATAACAATCCTTTGGCACCTGTTAAGTCTCTTTTCTTTTGTATAAATCGTATGATGGATCCCGTCAATCATGCGCGACGGGATTCCATCTTCCTTCCAACACGACGCAATCCCTCCCAACAGGACGGAAGGCTTGTTTCGAGGCAGCTGTTGCGAGCGCTATGATTACATATCAGATATACTTTCTCATGCAACCAGGTTCTATTGTTTTCTTGAGAAAAAGAAAAAAGAAAAAATTGTCCCAACGAGCTGTTGTTGCTTTCCACGTCAGTGGACGGGCCGCTTCCAGTTGCATTCTCTTCTACGCCTTTTTGCCACAAAGCAGCATCTGGGCTTTCAGCTGGCGGCATTATAAGAGAAATATTGGCCGGCCTGAGGAGGTGGAGCCGAATCCAATCATTGATCCAATGTGGACGCCACTCTTCTCGCTTTCGTACTCGCGCCATATTTCTGGGCATCCGGGATATCTGGCTAGAACTCTACAGGCCAGTATCGACAGTATAGAATGCTACTGTAGCTGTATATTGAAATTCCTCTGCTGGTCGCCGTTCGGCGCTCCCCAACGAGTTGGTGGCTTTGGTATTGAACTTGATTTCACGTGATGGTTCGTGCAAAAACTCTTTTCCGTGTCTCACATATTTGGAATGATGATATTTTTCCAATATTCTGGTTCGGCTGAAGCCACATTTCTTGTAGTGGCCTGTTGCTGTACCTGAATCCGGTCCCTTTCCACCGAGGCAATTCCATCATTTTTATCATCCGTAAACTGCCCATCTTCTCCCAAAATCGCTGTCTCTAATATGCAATATGTGACTTGCATATCCGCAGGTCGATCGCAATGTCCTCGAACCTTAAAAGAAAAGCTTCGTCATAAACTCATTATAAACTCGTCATAAACTCGTCATAAACTCGTCATAAAAGAAGTCAATTTCCCTGACTTGGAACGCCACAACCACACTTAAAAATTGGTACAGTTAAGGGATGCGCCAGAGCATCTGTTTAAGGGCAATATCGTATCCTGCCCAATAGCCACCCACCGCTCACCAACAACGATTATTCTCCACACTGTCTCAATGGGCAAGCTTCAATATCAGCCAACTCGGATTGGACGACCTTCCAATGCAACCTTTTAGACCGTTTAGACCGTTTAGACCGTTTAGACCGTCACTGTAACCCTCTCTCGCTACTTGAATGAGGCTGGACTTACGGCCGTAAGGAACTAGGTCGGCTCCCGCCGAGCATCTGTTTATTACCCGCCAGCAGCTCTTCCAATTGGCTCCGGGCCGTGGCATCTTTCGCTTTCCCATTATTGCCCAAAGCCTCTCTTTCAACACGTAGTCAAGCCCTCATCCCTAAACTCTCAAGTTTGCGAGCCCTCACCCCCGCAACGCCTCTCGCCGGATCCCTTGAAAACTTCCGGTCTTAGACCTGGCCCAGCATTCGGGGTCGCCGGTTTGATATCTGATAACTCAACAATCCTTACCTCTCCACGTGGAAATTATCATAATTGAAAGAGAACCCCAATTGGAACAGTCCCACCTGCGTCTGCTACTCCACATTTCCTTTATATCCTTCCTGTTGTTCCTCTATTTGGCATTGATCTGCACTGCCCTAGTGAGCAACGGTTGACCCAGATTCTCGGGTTTGGTGTTCTACATCCTCTTTGTTTGGGCTTGACCTTGCTTGTGCAACCCTCGTACGCCGGCCTCACCTCTCTTATCGCACGCCTGAGGAGGCATGAATCCTCTCTCGACGACGATATCCAGCTCTACACATCTGAAGGTTCACCAAATGGATCCCTCGCAACCATCTTCCACAGTCACGCAGCCAGTCGCGTTTCACCTCTTCCCCCAACTTCCCCCCGAAATCCGCCTAAAAATATACCTTTTCGCCCTTCCCACCTCACCGCGCCTTATCCCATTAACGTACAACTCGCCATCCTTTTCCCCCGCCGTCACACGCACGCGTCGTTACCTATCGGGCCTCACATCGTCGGCCACCATCCCGCCAGCCCTCCAAATCAACCGTGAATCCCGCGCCGTAGCGGAGAAGCACTACCACCTCTCCTTCTGCCTGGCTTCTCCCCGGGGCTATCCTCTACCCAGCAAGGTATATTTCGCCGCCGAGAGATGTGGTGGGGACATTCTATATTTCGGAGACAGGGAGGGCTGGACTGCCGGATTGAAGCAGTTTATCAGCGCGTGTACGGTTGGGGATAAGGGGGAGCTGAGGAAAGTACGACGGCTTGCGGTTGATATGAAGCTGTTTGTATCCGGGGTCGGCATGGAAAATAAAGGGAAAGAGGAGGTCAACCTGAGGCAGTTTTGGGAATGCGTCATGGAAAAGTTCGACAATGTGAAAGCGGTGGCTTTTGTAACGAGGGCCGAGGACGCCCTCGAGGCTTGCCTGTCAGCAGAAAACCAAAGTGAGGCTGATGTTGAGATGAGTGACGCCAGCGATGGTCTTGGTGTTGAGCCTTTTACTCAGGGGGTGAGCGAGTGGGCTACTCGATTTCCACTTCCGCTTGGCTGTATAGAGATGGAGTTGGAGTTATTTCAAGAGGAGAGATTCGCAACGAAGGTGGAACGAGTAGTGAGAAATTTGAAGGCCGAGAATGGTTGGACTGCGCCCAAATGGAAGGTCCAGGTACGCGAAGAGCAACAGCCTCAATCTTTCTTGGAGAGCCACATTGAATTGGTGGAAACACGGAGAGAAACCAGAACGGATGAAATATTTCGGGAATGCATGGCTAGGAGGAAGCAGGCTGTCTAAAAGCACCTACGAGAATTTGGTGAATTGAACGGGCACTGGCATGACGAGAGAATGGCTTCATTTCCATTCGGGACATGAACTTTAAGATTTAATTGGCACAGAGTGTCAAAACGATATATATATATAATTTAAGGCTAGGAGAATTGCTACATTATTTTCTATGGGGTTCTCCATCCCATGACCAAAGCAAAAAAATGCCCGAACAGTTTCTAGTGACCTCAACTGCTTCAACTTCGTTCAATACTTTCATGCCCATCCTTGCCTATATTGTTTTGCCATTCCCCAGTTAAATCTTTAGATTTCACTGTTAGGCCAATAAGAGCTTTCTTGATTTTGATAACATCTCGAAAATGCACGGTGCCACCCTTAACACCGAATCATTCGCCGTTAAGGCAGCCCTCGCATCGACCCTGGTGTGCATCCAAATATGCATCTGGATCCCGGACATTTCGGTACCACGGCCACAAGCGCTTGGCTTCCATCGCGGCGTAGTGTGGCTTAATCCGCATAAGTCAGATTCTATAATCGATGCTGCCCTGCCAAGTTGATAGAACTTACATTGTGGTCTGCTCAGAATCATATGCTCCTTTCGAGATTCTCCCATTGCTTGATCGTCCTTGCCTATCCCAGCTATATTCTATAGATGGGAGAGGATGGGTTGGCTGCTACCGAAGTAACAATAAAATGTAGGTGTCGATATACAGGTGGACATGGCCGAAGAGCCATGAACTACCGTGTCTTCTATGCTTTGGAGTTTAGATATATCAAGAATGTGATTCTTCCGTTTTTGAGTCAGATTCGTCGTCGACTTCTTCTGAGTCCTCTGAAATATTCGAGTACTTCTCGGGCCATAGAAAAGTTTCAACGGTCATCAAAATGCCACTTTTTCTCTCTTGTTTCTTCACCATTAAGATTTTCGAAGCCTGGTGTACAAAAAATTGTATGTCCCTTGAATCTGCAACTTTTCCACAGATAAACATTTGCCAAAGTAGAAGATCTTGGAATGTTGCAAGCAGAACATTGAGATCTCCATAGCCTTCTAGCGAGGATCTAATCCTGCTCGCAAGCAAGACATTCATGCCAAGCTCCTTGGGTAATTCACGTAATTTTGTATAAATGTAGATTAGGCACGCCCATCCAAATGTCCTGAAGATCGAATGCTGAGGATTTTTTGGATCCTCGACGTACCATAGTGGATGTACAAGCCTTTCTAAAACTTCTACACGGTCTGTAAATTGGATATCAGATGACAAAAGTGTCTCGACAGATTCTGTGCCGTCCTGAATAGCCTCCAGACGGGTGGTAATACCCCGCAGGCCCCAGAACACACTCATGGCTAAGTCCGAGAGTGGGGAGTTGGTAAAATTGAATAGCCTTGTGCCAAAGGTCTTAGCATATAGCTCTGTTGCCCCATCTAACGGTCCGAAATATTGCCTCAGATCAGACATGTCCAAACGACATGGCAGAATCGGCTTGCTCATAGTTGAAATACAAGTAGAAAGGTCGGATCTGTTACCATCAGTTCGAGTTTGTTAATTGCCTTGCAGAAGACTCACACAAATATATGCCTACGCGCTCTTTCAGACAAACTTGGAGAGCCGATTCCACCAGCCTTTTGTACAATGGTTAATAATCCATCCAAATGCGTTTTTGCCGTCTTCGCCCGACCTTCCCAGGCCTAGGACAGTATCAGTTAGTTATCCCTACTCCTGAAATACTTGACATACCTCTTGTTGACCAAACACCGCAACAGCACAGATGGTTCCTTCATCGTGTGCTCCACTTGCAATTCTCTTGTTCACCTGTCGAATAGCTTCACCTCGGTGGTAGAAAAAGGTCCGGGGTAGCTCGACTTGTTGCAGATACGCAGCGTGGGACGACGTCGAAGATATAAGAGCATGAAAGAAAGCTTCATCCCTAACGGCCAAGGGATACCATTCAAATCGGGGCCCAACGTTTGTGACGGTGCGAGCCGTTACGACGGTCACATCTGATTCGTCAGCTTTTGGAGTTTCCGCAGTCAGATTGTAGAGTAAACTTGCAGTGATATATCAAGAACCGGAGCTCGGAATCTTCAAGCTCGGATTTAGGCGTATATGGAGTGATAGCTTTGGATTGCGGGGAGTGGAGCAGATGGAGCTCGACAGGGTCAGACTCTTCCCCTTGCCGTCTCTCCGTCTTCTGTCGACGTACTCTCACCTTAGGGCCTTTCGGTACCTTGAATTGTTTCGGAGCCCGAGGCCCCTGCGAGACCATGGCAAGCAATCAATAGCAGATCACCAAGGCGAATAGCAGAATTGAGAGATGGTGCAATTCTATCGTGGCGCTCACACGCACCGGTGTTTAGAAAAGATGCATGAAGATACCGTCGGGCTTACTACAGGCATTCACAAGCCACATCGCAAGGTTGGAGCTTTTGAACGAATATAATTGGTCAATGGAAAGGATTTCGATGTCAACCTAAGTGATTTCTGTACATTGCCTTGGTGGCTACGCATTCAAAAATATACCAGTTAGCTATCAAATTATTCAATGTAGTTCTGTCAACCTCCTCCAACTCCTCTTCAAAGCATAGCCTTTTAAACCAAGTCACGTGGTGGGTTTTTGAAGAGATACCCCACATCGCTTCTTCCCATCAACATGGACATCACATCTTCAATCACAACCTCCAACCTCAACTAGTTCCATTGTAAGAGCTATGGAAGCTGATAATTCCCAATGTGGTTTGTCAACCCTGTCAGCTGTGGAGACAGATGCCAAACTAGAAGAAGATTACTCAAGTACCCCGTCTCATTTCAGCATCATCCCAGAAGAAGACAATCAGGGCGTTGAACTGCCTGGTTTGAAGACCCATCAAATAACTGAGAGCGAGGAAAATAATTTGAGAGAAGAAATTCCAGATAGTGAGGGATTCTTAGATGGATCAATTCCTATCAACACCGCAGGAGAGTATGTAAGCCAGGATGAGCACCAGGACTTTCCTACACCAGTGTTAGTAGATGGCGTGTCCATTAAGGAGAGTACTGAGAAAAGCAACATCAAAGTTATTGGGGAGGCCAATAAGATTGGACTATTTGATAAGGGGTCTGCTGCAGAAACAATTCCGAAGGTTGAAGTCGTATCGGCTAAAACTACCGGCGGTGAAAATGGCAAGACGGAAATATCAGCAGAGATTAGTGGTTCTACGATTAGAGAGTCAGAAGAGTCAGTTTCATCAGCAGCAATACAGCTACCGGTCATCGAATTCCTAGGATCAGTGAATTGTCCAAATGATTTGGAAGTGTTATCAAATCAGCGCAAGGGTATTGAGCTCAACAAAGCTCCAAGTTTGAAAGAAGATGATACAGGGGTCCATCTAACGGGTGGTTCTGATTTGGGAGCTAAAGGGCGTATTATTTCTTTTGAAATATCTGCCAATGAAGACTCTCCCATGGCCGATATTCGCAATGAACACGCAGAGCTCGATGAGAATTCTACTTTTGGTGAAAAAGTGATGTCTGAAGGCAATGGTCGAACAGATACAGAGCCTTTGGAAAATGGTATCTCATTCAAATCTCGAATAATCCCAGATAGCGATGATGATGAAGAGCTTTTGGACGATTCTACAACTCCGCAAAACGATTCGTCTACAATTGCTGGAGAGCCCACACATCCCCAAACTCCAATTATAGCAAGAGCAACTGCCAATGTCCCTTCTTCTTCCCCAAGGCCGAATCCCGAAATTTCGCTCTCAGAGATCAACAATGTGGTGTCGAGCTCTTCCTTGAAAGAACAAGTTCACCAAAATGAGGACAAGCCTCAGCCAACTGATCTCGAAGCGTCTCCACCTCATACCATAAATCGAATTTCTTCCCAGAAGAAATTAGAAAAGACAGCCCAGGCATCATTACCAACTCCCGAAGGCTCTCGCAACAAGGATGTATGGATGGCCGAGTTGAAGACTATAAAACTTGTGAGAGAACCCAATTTTTCCTATTCCTGCCCACTCGGCGTTTACTAACATATACTGGCGTCATAGGCTTCTCTTCAAGCCCGCAATGCAGCACTGGAAGCAGAAATTGCTACTAAACGTGTAAAACTGGCAGAAGTGACAAAAGATTTAGCGTAAGTTTTCCAAAGGTTTCTGGTATACTTCCCAGGCGGGTTAAACCCGACTCCAACTTTCTTGGAGAGAGCTTGTGCTGAGCATCGAATGTACAGACAACCGGCAGCAGAGACGGTCAAGAGACATATCAAGCTACTCCACGATTACAATGATATTAGAGATGTGGGACAGGGGCTTATAGGCATGATTGCGGATAATAGAGGGGTGAGGATTGGAGAGCTGTACGGGGAGTTTGGCGTTGGGTTAAAGGACTAAAGTGGGAAAGAAAATCGGCCTGTTTTGAGTTGTGAGAGAGACTTTATGGGCATGACTAGGCGTTGCAACGGAAAAGGAAGATACCCATTTTGCTTTTTACTTTTTTTTATTTTTACTGAGCTTGGTGATATAGCTCGAATAGCGTCTTAGCTGATAAATGGTTTTCATGAGTATAATAGTATTGAGGGGTATTCGACATAATTCCATCCTGGCTTTAGGCAATAAACAACCAACACACACAGTTACACACTCCGAAAATATCTACATAGGTAAAGGAGTTTTCGAATAGTAAAAGAGCAATTTGACGCCAGAACTCCTCCTCGACTACAGCATGCCTCTAACTGCTGTCTACCTCTTCTTTTCATTCTCTTTCTCATCCAGACATACACAGATAGCGGCCATCATGGAAACGTCCACACCGGGAGCAATCGTCATGAAATACTAAGTGAACGAGTCAGTTTCTTCAAATCCTCTCAAACAGATCGAATATAGAGCCACCAAAGAAGGGAGGGGAGAGGGGGCGGGGGCTTACAGTCTGCTGATCCCCAATGATCTGCCTCATATTGAAATAGCTCCTGCCAATAGTAGCGACGACCTGATCGCCGAGGGTGATGGTAGCTCTACGATCGAACCAGTCGCCCTTGACGACAAGCTCGACGACCTGGCCGTTGCTGGCATTGGTGAAGGTAGCGATCATCTTTGCGCCGCCGAAGCTGAACTTGCTCTTGACCTCGAACAGCACGGCTCCGGTGGGGTCCTCGGCGTAGAAGGTCTTGTGCAGGGCGAGGAGACGGTTGCGGAGGGCGAAGAGCGGCTGCTCCGCCGGCGTCGAGAACTCCTTGCGGTCCGACAGCGAGAACGCTTGGCCGCGGCACTGCACCACCTCTTGGTTGTTCTGGTCGACGATGTGGAATGTGTCGCCGGATAGGGACCATACTTTCTCGCGCATCTGGAGAACCGTTTGCTGCGGGAGGCAGTAGTTGAGGTTGACTCCCAAAGGAGGGTTGACGGGGATGAGTGGTGCCATTGCCATTTTGTATGGATGTGTGGTGTGGATTGGAATTGATGGAGTTGCTAAGTTTGTTCAGAACTGGTTTACAGGACCGTGGTATCTACGTTCCATCGAGGTAGAGAGCATTATATATGCCCCTCCATCAGCGAGCTCTTTGCCAAGACAAACATGCGCCATCTGTCGCATCAAGATGATTACTCAAAACGATAGGTCGGCCGCTTCCTTCGTGCCAGTTGAAACGACTCAGCCTTGTGACGATGTGCACAGGGCTGAGTCCCCCCTTGGCGTCGCTTAGTATTCCTGTCGCTGTCGAGAATCCTATCAGCCCCCCTGCTTTCAGGCAGGCTTGTTAGGCTTTCTACCATACATTCGATGGTCGCGCGGTCCTGTAGGAGGGTTGCAATTCAGCTCCATGGCAATTGAGAAGTCTGGTTGGAAGAAAACTAGATTTCAGATCAGCGGAGTACCCTGAAAGTTTGACACCCTCTTTGTTCATAGTAGTAGCCATATGTGGGGAAGATGCACATCATCGGGGTTGGCTTTAGTAAGTGCCTACCTTGGTAAGTATCTGCCTTCCTACGTCAATCGCCTAGATTTATTTATATTTCATTCTTGATTTTATTGTGCAAATAACATTGGTGCTCGCATTTGCACTAGTATCAAACTGGACTTTTACTAATATAGAAGCAGCCGAACCGGTTCTTCAAAACCTTAAATCACATAAATATTTGAAGCACAGCTTTGCCAATACAAAGCCCAAGAGCAACGGGTAGATCATGATTATATTTCCGGACTTTTACATCCAAGTATTATTGTATATCGCTCTCTAGCAGTGATGAGTTCACAAAAAAACCTTCAGAATGAATCAATCGCTCGCTATGCACGCTAAACTATGCCACCAGAGAAATCCTCAGAGGGAAATTTTTTTTCCCCAAAAGAAACATATCCAAAGTGGGGGAGACCTTCGCAGGTACTCTTATTAAAACAATGTAAAACAAAATAAAAAGAAATCCTCCGTATGAGGCGGGTATCCCTATTTCCGACTTTCCTTCTCCCAGTACCCATGATTAATATACAATAATTTTATGCGCGAAAAAAAGGGAACTTTCTGTACAAGAAATGAGGGTGATTTTATTGAGGGCCACTCGAGAGGCCTGTTGCTGTTCGATCGTCTGCCGGATAAGAGATTTCTGGGTCGGGGACTTGGATATCGATCTTTTGTACAGTTAGTGTTGTCTTGCAGAAAAGAGGAGAATTAAAGAGAGTAAGCTCACATTCATATATCCCGTCCTCCTCAACGGCACGATCTTAGGCGCCGTGCCGGGCTCCTTACTCTTTCCCTCCATCTCTTTATTCCAATCCTCGAGATATTTTTCCACCCTCCTTAATCTACCCTTTACGGCAGTAAGTCCCAGGTCGTCCCAGATCCATCCAGTTACCATCCCGAGTATCGCATCAAGAATATTTCTGAATGCCCAAGGGTTAAAAGCCGGGATAAGTTCGCTGTTCACTTTCTCCACCAGAGTGCGAAATTCGGCTTCAGACACTCCTGCCGGGTCGAGGATTTCGGGATATAGGTTGGAAAAGGTAGGCGCGAGGTCGCCCTCCAACATCCAGTCTCTTCGGATTCGGATTACGCGAGTAGATTGGTAGAGGGTGGACGATATGGGAACGTGTGGATTCATGTGAGGGAAACATGGATGTTGAGGGCCCCATTCCTCTCCCAGGTTGGCGGGTCCGTCCGAACCTATTATAGATGTATTATTTGATGACATGGCAGGGCCAATGCCAACTTCGAGCGAGGGACTCGAGGCATTGTTCGGTACTTCTGCTACTCCACCGGGATTGTAAGGATTTTGAGTGGCAGGGCCACGCTCAAGATCTGTCGACATGATTTTTCTTTCTCTCTCCTTCTCCTTCCCTTTCCTTGATCCAGTATCAAAAGTAAGGCCCGAAGTCTGCGGCGGTACAATTTCACTTGCACTCTGTCCTCTTTTCCTCAAACCAGTAACCTTCGGCGCGTCTTCGTCAGCTTCTGAATCTTTTAATGTCGTATTCTCAACCGTATTATCAACCGGTGTCACAGGAGATCCGTCACCACTCTTCCGACGGGCGAGATCGATGCTTACACTCCTTGGCAAGGAAATCCGATTCGTTCCGTTCGAGCTCCCACTCCTCTCAACTTGCAAACTCGCCCTCGTAGACCCGGAATGCCGACTGTGTCTCTGCTCGGGAAGTGTCAGTAGCGGATAGTCACCACCACCAGCAGCGCCTTCCCGGGGTAAATTGATATCGGGGTGTTCAAGAGGGATGGCAATGACCGCTCTCTCCTCGGTTGACCTATTTCTCCGTCGTCTCGCGTTGGCACTATTGTTGACCTGCGGATAGACCCGCGTTGAATTGCTCGGGTTCCAGAGTCGTGCCGCGCTCGGACGGCTTGGTCGACCTCGAGTTATGCTCCTGCTCCCGACGGTTCCAGAACGATTACGAAAGGGGGATGCGAATTCGGGGTTTCCGCCACCGATCAGCGCCGTCCGCAGACTCCAACGTGTCGGACTGGTGATGCGAACCTGGGGTTCGGAGGTTGTAGAAGGGATTGGAGAGGGGGATGGGTACGGCGGCTGGACACTGGGTGATGGGATTCTTGGGTTGGCGGTTGGCGGAGGGTGTGGGCTTATATTTGTAGGGGGGTTGGTGCTGGTGCTGGTGCTGGTGGTGTCAGAGTTCGAGATTGGGTTTGCGGTTAGGGAGGGAGCCGTGTTATGAGGAGAAGCCGGAGCTGCTCGCGACGCCGTTTTGCCTCGACGGCGTGAATCGTGACCTCTGGAACGAGGCCGAGTGGATGTGGGCGAGGGAGCGGCTTCGGAAGTGGTGATGGCGGTGCGAGGGAGGTGTCGAGGGCGAGTGGCCGTGGGTGTCGATGAGGACGCGAATTGAGCAGTCGGAGGGGTTTCCGATGCCGTTTCTCTCGTCCTCGCAGCGATGATGATGCGGTGGTGTTTGAGACCGCGGTGGGAGAATGAGGTGAAGAAATTTGGTTGTTGATGGTAGTGGTAATGGTAAAGGTAAAGGTAATGCTAACGATGCAGTGTGATGCACGTCGCCTCAGGGGCCGCAGGCGTGATGAGATGCCTGACGCGCCTGATCCAGATCGGGGGTGCCTGACGGTGACTTCAATTGAAGTCGACTTCTTCATGCTGCTGCATTCATCCTCTTCGGCCAGATGGGATTGTAATGTGGAGGGCAATGAAATATAAGGGATCGTTCTGGACTGTACAATGATTCCGAGTCGATTCTGAGAGATGGCTAGTATGTGGTGCAGGTGCAGGTGCAGGTCCTGGTGCTGGTGCTGGCGTTGGTGATTAAATAAATGCAAGGTCGCTGTCGCTTCTCTGCTCACAACAGGACCGGAGAGCACAGGACACGATGAGACGCAGGTCCCTTACTGTACCTGTACTCCGTACCTGTCTATGTAATGTCTTGTAAGGCGACTGCGTCAAGTAAGGTCCCCGTTCGGTTCGGTGCGAGCAAAATGGGGAAAAGAGCACTTGGGAATCAGGAGACCGGTCATATCTCCGCCTCAAGCCCAAACTTGAGGGACCCGTACGGAGGGTATATGTACTGTATATGTGCGATGGGTTCTCCGACACCAGCTTTCTTTCCCACAAACGGATCCCATCTCGTTTTTGCTCTTCCTGGCCCTTCCCTGCTCGCCACGCGGGCGATAATTGGAAAATGGGCACAAGACGGCGGTCCTCATTACCAAGTTTAAACTAACATGTCATGCCTTATCCATGTGCCATGAAAACCTCGACCAACGACCCAAAACCCACGACCCAGCCCAATCCAACCACCATCCATCGTCCGAGGCGGAAAGGGGGCCAGGAGGGAGAAAGCGAACGCAGCGAGTAAAGAGCCAGGCCCGCTGGTGCCCCTGGTGGATCGCCACTGTGTAGAGCGTATGTGCCGTGCTGAGTCTTCTCGTTCCCCTTTCCCCTATCGCCGAGCTCATTGGGGGGACTCACTACCATCGTCGCCCAGAAGGGCGCAAGGGGGAGGGATCACGAACCTCCCAGAAAAGAACCTCTCTCTCTTCTTTTCCCATCCATGCACAGCTCGTTTCTCACCGTTTTCTCGCTTGGGCCAGCGCTGGCCACCCGGACGATGTTGGTGTCTATTCGGTCCCGGTATGGGGGGGGGATGGAGGGGGGAGGGGGCCATCCGTCTGCCGTCAGCAGTCAAAGCGCGGCTCGAACAAGTCTTATGAATTTATGATGTGATGTTCATGCATATCTTAGCTTTTTGCTCGCCCGTTTCGCTGCGGTACTGTATCAGCAATAATGGGCCGGGCGTGTGTCTGCCCGACCAAACGGGCCAAAGGAGAAATGGGAATAAATTAATATGTGAGTGCGTTGTGTGTGCGTATAGGTGTGTGCTTTTTTTCCCCATTGAGCAATACCCCTCCCCTCGATCCGGAGTGAAGAGAGAGAGAATCATGGAAATTGAAAGGAAGAAAAAGAAAATTAGTGAACCTAGTCCTTGGGAAATATTGAACCACCAAACCGGTCAATCCGTCAGCCCTGTATTAGTCTACAGTGTGAGTGGAAGGGGGGAGCCCTGGCATTTCAATAACCGATATAAAACGAACGCTGGGGATCGATGCTTGTCTGTGCTTTTTTCCCGGGCATCGCATCGCATCGCTTTCCTGTATCGGGCTTACACATCTTACAAAAAAGTGAGAGGGGATTTGGAATAAGCTGAAGATGATCGGTGACAAGCGGTGACAATATGTTAATATATCTGATTCGGGGCTGAATTGTTACACGAAGGGAAGGGAACCGAAAGTTCAAAATTCTTGGGATTCTTGGCGATTGGAGCTTGGCAGATCTTTATATTAATATACTCTCGGCAGTACGTTCCATAATATATTTTTCCTAATCTTATGTCCAAACTTCCTAGTCCTTAACTTCTGATTCCAATAAACGTATAAATCCCGTTCGGTTTGGATACGGCGAAATTCTCCTAGCTGAAGAGTATTTTGAACGACCTCGTTCGAATCAACGTAAATCCGCTGATATCGCAATCGTAGCCCCTGAATGAATAATATTCAAAAACTTGCTAAATTATCACAGGTATCAATCCTTCCCTCGTCAATTCATATCTTTAAATATTTCGTTCCCTCCTCATTATTCCTCCGTTTAAAATGTAAAAGCTGCTCTTCCTTCCTTCCTCAAATCTTCCAACATGACCCTGAGAGCTTTCATAGCCACGGGTTTTGTCAAAAATAAATCTATGCCCGAGCTGAACGCTTCTTGTCTCGTGCTTGGGTTCGCTGCGCCGGTCAAGGCGATGAGTGCTACGGGCCGTAGACCGTTTTCTTTTTCAAAACGACGTATGTGTCGCGTTGATTCGATACCGGTCATTATAGGCATCGAGATATCTGTAAGAGATATTGGTCAGTAATCAAATGAAACACTAGCGAAATGGGACGCAAGTAGCTAGAAAGGATAAAAGACAATGACAGAGAGTCAAAGTGATGTGACTCACCCATAAATACCACATCAAAATTCCCCATATCATCTTTATAGGTATTGAAGGCCTCCAGTCCATTCGTCGCAGTAGCATGGTCCAACTTCAATTTCCTCATCGTTGCAATCAGTAACTTCAAATTAATTTCATTATCTTCAACTAGGAGCACGCGGAGGGGTTTCCCTCCCTCATCCACTGTAGATGGGGGCGTGAGAGGGGTAAGGGGGGTGAAAGGGGTGGCTGGTGTAGGAGACTTTTCTTCGGCAGGCTCTGGAGGTACTATCGGTGCTTCTTGTGGAGGAGGTGGGAAGGGTGATACCACCACTTTGAGATTCGGAGTTGAGGCAAAATCTTGTGTTGCAGAGGTCGGGGGGTCTTCGTTAGGAGAAGATAGAGTAAATGATATTTTCTCGTTTGGAATAGGGCGTGTCTCTAGCGGGGGTGGTACTGAGGATCGAACTTCAGTGCCATTCGGATGAGGTTGGCAGAATGCATCGTGTAATATCTTTGACACCTTGTGCGGGCCATACCTGTGGAGAATTAGCATCAAAATAAGCATACTAGCTAGCTAGTTGTGACTTACGGTTGCTGTAGATAAAAGATATGGAACTTATCGTGAGCATCCACTTTGGGGCCTGAATGGTAGCTGCTCGTAAGAACAATGGCAACTCCCTTCGCTGTTTTGTCACTTGAGTAAGATCCTAAGATATGGTCCAAAGACTTTTCACCCAGCCCAGCTTCCATAACGAAAACCACGTCGGGGGTCTCTTCACCCTGCGTCGAGGTGACACTACTCATTTTGAACCAGTCAACCAGAGATTTTGAAATAGAAGCCTTTAATAGCATTGCACCTTCGGATTCCGCAGACAAGATCCCGGTGGGAGTTTCTGCAATATCCGGGTATCGATCAAAGCACTCGAGACGGAATTTAAGACCTTTCGTAACCTCTCTGACTTCTAAACAAGTATCTAGATAATCAGATTTAGCGGGTCTAGACGCCGAGGTCAGGGGCACCCTGACAACAGCTTCTGTCCCAGTGCCTGGCTCACTCGTTATGTCGATTTTGCCGCCCATATCTTGAACGATAGCCTTTACAATGCTAAGGCCAAGGCCGGCTCCAGACGCCAATGGATCCTCTTGTGTGAATGGCTTATATAATTGATGATTTAAAAATTCTTGGGATATTCCCTTGCCCGAATCTTTGATCTTGAGTGTCAGGTTTGATCGGGACCTTTTGCTGTGGGATGATACATCGTCTTCCATTTCTATAGAGACTTGGACAAATCCCGATTTGGTATACTTCATCGCGTTGTTAAAAAGATTCATCATTATCCTCCGCCAGGCACCAGCATCGATTTCAAATGTCCAGTTCGAACGCCAGTTGATATCTACAATAACTGTAACAGCTTCTGCTGAGCTGGTAGATGGGTGACGCCGGTGAGCTGGGAGGTCGAATGCCTTTTTGCTGATCTTTTGGCCGGTATATATGCTTTCGATCACTTCCTCGGACAATATACAAACGTCTGCTTTCTCTTCCGCTCCATCATCCACGCTCCCTCTCCTTTCAGATTTCTTCAAGCGCCGTTTTGGCATTCTTTTCCTCTCTTTCGACTTTCGATTAACTTTCGAGAAGTCCAGAACGTGATTGATGGTATCAAGTAAAACCTTCCCAGAGGCATAAATATTGTTGACCATATCAGTCTGGATCTCGTTCATCGATGTCTCTTGCAAAAATTCAACGCTAGCTAAAACTCCGTGCAGCGGAGACCGAAGCTCGTGGGAGATGCTGGAGATGAAATCTGATTTCATCTTGGAAAGCACTTGTGCCGAGAGTCGTGCGATCTCCGCCATCGTGCTATTACCAAAAGCAGCGAGATAGGTGATATCTTCGATAGGACACAGTGTACGCGTGGGACACGTTGACCAAACCAACGAGCCAGCAAACCATCTCTCTCGGCTTTGGTCCCAGAGAGGAAACCAGAATACGCTTCGTGCACCCGGAAGCACTTTGAGAATGGCTGCCGCTTCGGCTTCTCTCGAAACACGATTTCGACGGTGCATATGCCCAGGAGAATGCTTATCTATAGAAAGGGGTACTTGAATACTTAGGGAACCGTGATCTGAAGCGTGCTCCGATTCGCTGGACGAGAAGCAGCCTTCATCGTCGAAATTAAAGACCTTTCCATGAGGATACCGTTTAAGTAATTTTCTCATAATAGCTTCTGGAAATTGCTGGTGCTCTGTAGAGACATGGTGACCGCGAAGACTTGATCTTCGACGAGTGCTAAATCCCAAGACATTGCAGGTCTTTTCAGCTGGGCAGTCGTTTTGTGGGGCAATGCAAGGCTCCTTGAGTGGGTCAACCTCGTCGGCAGATTTGCGTGTGAGCTCGTCGTCACTGCTTGTAATAATTTTGTCAGCGTCGAACGCTCCTGGAGCTTTCTCATCCATAGCAGTCTTGTCAGAGCTGCCACCGAAAGAACCGATGCTAGCATCAAAATAAATGACCCCTTCAACCCCGATAGCTTCCCGAATGAGATTGCTGGCTCGTGCAAAAACTCCTCTAACATCACTTGATAATAAGCCATCTTGTAACTCTTTAGATGTATCGTTTGGGGTAGCGTCGTGTGGGAGGTCAAAAGCCACCGATTTTTCAGTGTCTGGAGTGGGGTCTGTGACGGTATCTTCGAAGGTTGTAACCGAACTGGTTCGCTGCTCCCATACTCGGGATACCATAGTTGCACTGCTATCTGTAGAAAGAAGAGTTTCTCCTCTAGGAATCGGTGGTCTACCGTCGGTTTCACGGCCACCTTGAGACGAGGAAGGAGATTGAGGCACCGAATTGCCAGTGCTGTAACCTGGTAGATTATGAAGGGAATTTCGTGAGAAATAATCCAAAGGCTCTTGGACGCCAAATTCAAGGTCTGCCTGCCGTTCAAGTGGCGCGGCATCCCGAGCGCGTTTGGCCTTGGCTCCATGTTGATATTTGTGACCTCTCTCCAACCACCAGTCTCTTAATGTAGATCTTCCTTCGATAAACAGCCCCATTGCCTTCACCATCCTCTCTGCTCTATACTGCTGTACCTTGAGTCTTCCAGCTTCAAGATATTCCATGACTGTTGTAGCCATATCTTTCAAAAATTGCTCCTCGCACTCGTTTAATTTGTCTCGCACGCGATCATCAACCACGATATACATGCCAATAATCATATTATGTAAAACCGATCGAAGAGGCACACATGCCATTGCTCGGAGATGAGGCTCCTCGAGAACCGGCTTTTTGTTCTTGAATCTATCATCCTTTGTGAGGTCTCCGACACCAATGTATTGTACCGAGTTATGTTGATCCGAGAAGAGTTTCGCCATGGTGACCGCCATGCCATCAGGATCGTTGTTGAGCAATCCAACGCCATGCCACAGCTTATCATGCTCGTCATCATCTTGCTGTAGGGAGAGTGCTTTCCCCGATTCTGCGATGAGGTATTGTGTGTCTCCCGCCGATAGGGCTATCAGACCCCTCTTTGCGTCCAATCTCAGGCATCCCAACTGTGCAAAAGCAGTCAAACTTGGATCGCTCGAGGCTCGCTTGACCTTTTCGCCATCTGAATTCTGCAATAAATCTGGAGGTTGATAATATCTGTGTCCGTAAAATCATTATTCGTCACGCTGTTGCTGGGTGCTTATCTTGCTTGACTGGAGAAAGAGAGGACCAACCTGTAAATCTCCCGCGCCCGGGCTGTCACCGTTTGCTTCGACATTTTGCGGATAGAATTATGAAAGCATCAAATCATCGAAATCAGAAATAGCTTTAAAAAGTAGGGGTCATGCTGGCTCTAGAAGCCCCGGTGCTGATTGAAAATAGTCGCCGAGAGAGCCGTGCCGCGAGGGTCTTTTTGCAGATCCATGAAAGGCTGACCCCGTGCAGTGTGAATAATAAGACCCTTCCAGACGTCCCTACGTTCGGCTGCACATGTGGGCTGATTATTAAGAAATGGAAAATTGGCTGTACAACATGAAACATTAAAAAATTAAACTTAGCTCGCACGGTCAATCGTAAAACGTTATCATAAAAGGGCACCCGAATAGTTTGGAATCATTTTGAAGATGGATGAAAGAGGCTGAAAGTAAGTGGAGAGGCTGCAGATAAGTGGTTGTACACGAGCTTCTGGAAAGTTGGAACTGGGTTTGCCAAGACGCGTAGTGGAAGCCGGAAAACATCGCATCACGTGCCCCACTCTTTCTATTTCTTCTGTCACCATGATACTTTAGTTCCATCACACTACCTATCGACCTCCCTACCTGGGTAAGAGGCATGCATGGTGGGAGCCGCATGTATTTCCAGCTAATCAACGGCAAACCATGGCCGACACCAAACTGTTCACCTTGATAGTTAAAAGCTTATTTTATTTGAATTCTACTGTGGATATATATTATGTTCCATTACAGAACGAGCAATCGCTCTATGTACCCATCCGCTTTGCAGCATCCGATGGTCCTTCTAAAGCACCAACCCAGGCCTTTTCCATATATACAAGACTCCGGGGACTACATGATTCTCATAAACCAAAGGTCTCCTCTATTCCCACTTTCTGAAATCCCTACTCTTCCCTCTTGGCCCTCCTTCCCGTATAGAATATATTAGAAATTAGGAAATAAGAAATATTAGTACGCTGTACTACTGTCTAGGAGTGATCATGACGCGTGCCGATTAGCATTCGCCTGCATCTTCCTCAATGCCTCTCTATGGGCATCAAGCATATCGCCCCTTCTCATCCTTTCATTAAACATTGCATCTTTTTCTCTCGCTCTCCTCTCCTCTAACGCTTTCCTTTGATCCTCTTGTTGTCGTTCTTGCCACAACGCACTCCTCTGTCGGTCAATAGAAACTTTTGGTACTGTTGCGCTCTGCAAATCGTGTTGAACGGAAGCCCTCCAGGAGGCCAGTTGTTGTTCTCGGGCCACCGGACTTGGACCTGATGATAATCGGCGAGGTTGATGTGAATCAAAAGAAACCGGAGTTTGTTGTAGATGAGCAGGGATAGGAGCTGAGAGTTGTTGGAGGGAAGATTGGCGAATTAGGTCTCGCCGAGCGGAGAGGGAGATATTGTCATCGTCAGGAACAGGGCCATAGGTCGGATAATTGTAAATGGAACCAGCTTCACTGTCTGGTCGGGAGCCGGGATTGCTGAGATAGGGAGAAGAATTTGCATGTCGAAATTGTTCGGCTGCGGAGTTGAAGGGGACTTCAGGAGTCGAAGGAAGTGAGGAGTTGGTATAAAGCGATTTGTTGCGAACCATATTTTCTCGTTTGCTGATCAAGGTGTTAGACGTTCCGAAAGGAATATTGGTAGGGCCGAATTTATTTGCTTGTTGAACCTGAGGAGAAAGATTAAAAGGAAATTCTCCCTCAGTAGGAGATTCTACAATTGGTTGGGGAATAGCTGGAGACGATGAGTTACGAATTCCAAAGCTTCTGCTGAGAGACAGTTGTGAAGATTGCCCTTGTATGCCTAGAAGTGACTGTTGAGACATACTGCGTACGAGGCCAGCATCTTGAAGCTGAGATTCGGCAGTAACTAGAGTGTGTTTCGATAATGCTGAATTTGATCTTGTTGGTGGATAATATGACATTTGCGATGCGGTTCTTGGGGCTGGGGCAGGAGTTGCATTTTCCGGGGTTTGTTGAAGCTCCTCTACATTTACAGGAGCAGCAACTTCAGGCACTGCAGGCTGACTTTCAGAAGGATATTCTGCAAGCTTCAGTTCGTCAACGTCAGGGGCGTCCGCGCTGCTGAGATGCTTGGCCCATTCGTTTGTTCTATACGACATCACAACTTTTGATAACTGTGGGGGGAGTCGATCTTTGGTGATGCTTGCAGGCTTTGAGTCGGTTGCAGAGACAGCGGAGGTGCCTTTCTTGGGTTTCACAAACTCTCCAGAGGCCTCATTATTTAGAGCAGATCCAGTCGGTTTTGGATCTGTACTGGAAGTCAAGGATTGTTGAGCCGCGGACTCTTCCACGGCCTTTTCAGTAATCTCTCCATCACTTTCGCTTTTCGCTAGTTCTAGCTCCGCCGCACCCGTATCAGAGACAACGACCGCAGGTTTTGATTTCTCTGCTGCCTCTGACTCTTTAACCTTCGCATCTAACCCAGGGACAAATTCGGGCTCCATTGGTGACTTAATTGCCTCGCTTGTGTCAGGAGCATGAATAACAGATGATCTAATGCTTCTCATATCCTCGTCTTCACTGAGACCGTCCATAGTAGCAGCAATTGAACTGTGGTCATCTTCAGCTCCACGTGGAATTACCAAGTCTTCGGTGCTTGGCCCATTTGGGAAAGAATATCTCTGGGAGTGCCTCTGTGAAACTTTTCGCAACATTGCAGATGCCGATTCACGTTTAGACTGACGTTTTTGTACAGCTGGATCTTGCTCTTCATCTGCAAAGGTAGCTACTGAGGATCGATCATCGTCCAATGTCTCCTCAGGAACTTTAAATGGAAGTGGGACAACATTTGGAGACGGTGATACTGGCGGATTTGAGACTCGCTTCGAATTTCTCTGGGAAGGTCGACGTTCAAGCCGAGCTTCGCCGTCAGCACCCATAACCCAGACGTTTTCTTCTTCCTGTTTTGGTTGAAGAGAGCTTCGGTTTGAAATATGGCTATGTCGGCTCGAAGGTGTAACGGGGTTCCCTGTATCGTCGACCTCCGTTGGAACTTCCAAATCTCTTGCAACCCTAATAGTGATTGGACCACCGTCGTGACCCTTCATGACGAGCCCTGTTCCGTTTGTCAAGGTAGGTGAAGGCATTTCCGTCATTTCAATATCATCTTCTCCGGATGTAACCGTGCTTGTCGCTCCTTTCTTCTGACTATCCATATCACCAAGGCCAGAATCCCTATGGGTAGGTTTGACTGCATCTTTGTCACCGTAGACGGCCTCCCACTGCTCCCTATCTTGAGCGTTCGCGTGTTCGATACGTCTCCCAACATTTTCTTCCTCCTCTTGGATGTTTCGCTCGTCTTCTAGGCGCTCGGCTGCTCGATGCTCCCGACGCTCCTTAATGACTTTCCAGAGCTTCATTTGCGAAACGATACCAGCCAGGAAAATTACGACCACTGCCGCAATTTCAACTCGGATTCCTCTCGTTAATGGGTAAGTGGTGGCGCCCAGTGGAAACAAGTTTGAGTTAAGAGCCCAAAGATATGCCCAAAATTCTTTCAAGCCGGCTCGACTAAAGCAGTCAATTCCAATTACCACGGCCGTTGCCCCACTGAATGATATCGAGACAATCAAACTGTATGATCGAGTGTAGTGACTAAATGATGTTGCGAATCCCACAAGTGTGAAACATGCAATGAAGATTGACTTCCCACTAATAGTGGTTAAAAGCCCACCGGGCTTCAATACGAGTAGCCACATGCTTAAACAGAAACCTCCAAGAAGACAGCCCAATCCTTCTGTCATTTCCGTAAATATGATGGCCGCTCCACCAAGAATGAGGCCGGTCATAACAATTGCTACTACATACGCTCCTTGAACGGCATTGCTGATAGGCGGGTTCATAACATATAATATAAGGACGGTAACCGCAACACTAGCTAGGTATCCCGCTGAGAGGAATATATGGAGCCATTTGTTCTTGATCCCAACTAGGGTGTAAACCAGCCCACTTATCAGTAAAAATACTCCAGCAACAGAAAACCCTGGGGTTATCTGAGGTTGAATAGGAAGTGCATCCGGGGTCAAGGTTGCTATATAAGGTCAAAATTGAATTCTACAAAGGGAGGTATTTGGGAGCGTACAATTGAAGGTAGAGTTATTGGGAGTAGACGTTGGCGCTGGTCCATTAATGTTGGATATTATTGCAGGTACGGAGGGCGGAGTTGCGCTGTGGAAGACTGAACTCAACGTCGAATTCGAGGATGGACTCGGACTTGGATTTGTTGATCCAGAAATTGTAGTGGATGCATCATTTCTATTTCCATCGCCCGAGGATTGTGGCTGGTTTGTAGATGATGGTGTGTCTGTGTCTGTGACTGTAGGAGATGGGGACTGAGGCTGCCCATCACGTTGGAGGATATTAATTGCCCGTGGATCCGCAACAGTCAAGTTGATAATACAAAGGCAGAGAAGTATTGTTGCCAAAGCTTTCGACCTCATCGCATATACCATCTTGACTGTAATTCGGTTCTTCACGGCGCCCAAGCCCGAAGACGATATAACGATGAAGGAAAACACTCCCAGGAGGAGTTAGAGAACGGCAGGTTGATGATTTCTTCAGATGGTACTGAGTGGAAGTGGCATTGGCGCAGGACCTGCTTGCGGTGCTTATTGACAAAAACGAATAAGAGGCTTGGGAAGTAGAGTTAAAGGAGGGTGGGAGAGACAGAGTCTGAGTTGGAAAAGATCTGGGTGGGTGGTGCGCCGGATCGACGTCGAGGTCCATAAGCGTGGACTACAACGTAATTCGTCAATCGGGATGGGCTCAAAACTTATTTTGAAAGTGACGAATAAGAATTGAAAATAAGAGGAGATGACAAGAAAAAACGCGTCTAAGCTTCAGGCTCTAAAGACGGGATGGGGAAGCTTGGAACCTACATAACTGAACAAGGACTCGGGGAGAAGTTTGCCCCCGATGTGGGACCCAAGGTTTACAGTATCAGGATTTGATTGAGGCGCGAGGCGTCCATGTGAGATTACGATGTGCCTTAGACACGCTTCCTGGTCAACTGTCACGGCAGATTGGCTACCTCATCCACTCAAAATTTCCATGTGGCACTGGCTTGCTTCTAGGTCCGCCAGCCTTGTGACTATTGCCTGAATAGGAGGAAATAGTTGGCGGAGAGTAGGGGAAAATCGCCGGCCAACGAAATAAAGTCTTTCTGGCAGCGCATGGAAGAATCCTACAATACGACTCTATCAGTCAGTAATGCGACGTCTGCTGTCCAGTATCCTGCATTCGGAGGCTTTTTTCCTTGGACCGTCCAAGCTCAGCGACAGCATCGGGGGCTGCAGTGGTGTACGATCTCTCGCATGTCATCAACGAATTGAGATGGAGGCGCTCTAACTCATTGGCTGTGAGCAAGACAGCAATGCGGCCGCCGGAGTTGGCTGCAGTGCCACGGAAGAGAGCTGAGACTTGGAGAGGCAGCAGAGCAAGACTTCACGGCCAAAGAGAAAGACCACGATCCCTCGTCGCCAGACGTGGAGAGCCCTACGGTTCAGGAGACATGCTGTGGCGCCCTACCATAGGGAGGGGACTGGACGCGTCGACCAGGCCACGGGCTAAGGAGGGGCCACCGAAAGAAATTGGACTGACTGAAGCCGAAGCTTCTTGTCCATGGCCATCCTGTACTCTGAAGTGAGGATTTCCCGTTTCCCAAACGGAGCGCATGACAATAATAGGGCGAGCAAGGATATGTTCTGAAAAGAGGCCCCCCTAATCGGCCCCCTATCGTCCCTCCCAGGAAAAGCGTACACTATAACGGTCGACCCGCGAGGAGGGATGTGGCATTGGGGGGCCATTGGGGAATTAGTTGGTGGTAGGCAATTTGCTTTTGGCTGGTGGTTGAAGTTTGAGGATGAGGAAAGTTGGCAGTGTGGTTAGACTCGGACCAGTAAGCTTCTTTCGCGGTTATAAGCGAGATTGGAAAATGCAGGTACGACTACGACCCACGTCGAGGGAAGGATCTCACAGGCCGCCCGGCCAAAACGCATGAACCACGGCCGTGGCTGTGAAGCGTTCGGTTCGGTTCTTGTTCTGTTTCTTCGTTGCGCTGGGTCGTTTCTGGACGCTATTCTCTGGGGCATTTCCTTTTCAAGAGGTGGGAGCATTGGCCTGCCGGTTTCGAGTTGGGGTTTACTCGTGCAAAGGCATTGAGATGAATGAATGAGGGCTGATCATTAGGGTAGCCATCGATTCGTATTCCTCAGCTGCCCTGACGACGACGACGACGCCCACAGCGATTGCCCCTTTCGGGAGAAAAAATGGGCAGAACAGAATAATTGTGCCGACAGTCACACAGCGTGCAGTACCCGTACTGTGTGGCGGGGTACTATACGGTACGTATGTTCATGTTCAGGTTATATTACTGCTCCCAGCAAGTGTTCATCCGGAGTCGTCGACTTTATCTGTCCCGCAGCATCCGGACCAATCAGCCGCCACGGTCCGGGATCTGGACAAGTTCCCACCCTGTGCCGTCATAGGTAATCGATTAAATCTCCGGGGCCACGATAGTCGACGGCACAAGGGACAGGCACGGTACAGCTCTGTTCGGTACTGTTTGTACTGTACGTACTGTACGTGTAATACGATTCGGTTTCAACGCACTATTCCGTCCCGTGGTACAAGATAGTACAAATTTCTACGTATTGTCTTGTAGGTCCGGACACTTGCAGGAGGTAATTGGAAGTAATTCCACGCAGGCCACCCTTCCATTGTGATATTGGGACCCCTGGGCTTTTGGTCGTATCCAAGTATAGGAAAAATACTCCGTACTGCTTGCAGTACAGTATCTCCCCGATAACTCAAAATCCTTCCCTATCAAATCCGGAGTCCGCTGGGGTCTGGCCTCGTGGGAAGAGATGCGATCATTCCGGCTCTGCCGCGGTGGGGTCGATAAAAACCGAGCCGGATTAAAAGACTAACCCGCTAGTGATATGATGCGCGCATATTATTTTGCTACCGTATGTTATGCTACAGTTTGCGCACGACAACGCGACGCGGTCACCGTCCGATCAACAAGACTGATGATGACAATTCCCCCTCAGATCAGACCGCAACTTTGGTTGCGTCATGCTGTACAACGACACCGTACTTGGTACAAAAGCCCTGAATCGATGATGTGCGGGTTGTCTGACTTCTTCATGATACATTACCAATGTCACCCCATGATCCAGATAGCTCGATCAAGACGATAGCCTATCATAAGCGCGGAGAAGTCTCACACGCTGTGGACCTGGCTGAAATTTCTCTCAAATAGCGTCATGACTTTTTGTCTACTTTCAGCCCGTGTCTCTAAATTCGTTTTTTGGGAGGTTGGGCACTATGATCCCTTACTGCGCTTCTAAAGTATGATACAATAGATTCAACTTACTTTTTTGCCAGAAGAGCCGAACTCATTGCATCATCATCTTCTTGCTCATCGCGGGTTGCTAAACTCTTAGGATATTTTAGAATCGGCATTAGTTATGATATCATTTCTATCTTTCATAACTGAAATACCTAAGGCACACACAGCATTCCACTGTTCTTCAATTTGTTACACCATGGAGTGGGCATATCGTACAGTGCTTCCAGAATCTCAATGAATATGGCTTCCCCGGGCTTGGCAGTAAAGATGATGCATCTTCCCGCTCATGCCGGTGCTCGGTTTCTTTTTCATACGGCATTTTTTTTAGAGCCCTGCATGAGAGAAAATAATGCTTGGGGACTTGTCCTGTACCTTTTCCCACCAGTTCCCAAACTCCGGTACCACAGCATTTGCATTCGGCAGCGGTGCGGGTGTACAAAAGGAAAGCAACCGTTATTCATATTCTTCATTGTCCGTGACCTCTAAAGCTTCATTTGAAGCGAGAAAGGTTAGGTAAGTCCCAACATCAGGAGAATTAAAAAGGTGGACGCTACCTAGTAAGAGGAAGTAGACATGTCTACTCTTGTTTGATAACGGCTTTCCAAATAATTCAAGCAAGCAGCCAAAGGGTCTCGAATCTTTCTGGTGGAAGCTACCCAGGTATGTACTGTACTGCCTTTAGAGTTTTGGCATCTGGGGGAACAATCGCACATAATTAGTTAGGAACTTAGAGAAACTATTCAAGATTTCCTTTATTGTTACAAGATTAACTCTAAGCTGGATTATATAGCAATTGCAAATTATCTTCACGATTTTATCGTACTTCGACGGAGGTTAGCGTCGAAGTAATACCTGACAGCTAGTATATTCTCATATCAGAGGGGGTATACTTGACCAGAACCATTAAAATCTTTGTGACTCTAGTCACTTTAGCATATCTAGGCTTGAAATCTTTAATTCTACTCCATACAGCTTTTCATTCTCAAATGCACATATTCTCCTCTTCAGCCTGCCGATATCTAATCACATGACTTGACTCGCCTAGCGGACCCCTTGAACTAATCGCGATATTCATGAACGACGCGACACCCTCAGAAGCAGTAATCCCCCTTTGCGCCTTTCAACAGGAAATCCCCATCAACACATCTTCAATCCCACTAATTACGCCATATCCTACCCAGCGCACCTCACAAATCTCCTCTAAAAACTCTCTCCCAACACCAATCCCCAATCCTCAAAAAACAAAATGGCTTTCCTTCTCCGTCGCGGCCCTCGCGCCATTCCTACCTCCCTCCGCTCCTTCAGCACAACCGCGACCCGCCCCTCCTTCGCAAAGATGACACTCATAGGCAGACTGGGAGATTCGCCCGAAATCAGTGCTACCAGCACCGGGCAGGAGATTATGAAATACTCTGTTGCTACTAGCAGTGGCCGTGGAGACAACCAGAAGACCAACTGGTTCAGAATTACCTCTTTTGCTCCAGAAGGCCCACAAAGAGATTTCATCGCTGGTTTGGAAAAGGGGTGAGCTTCCTTTTTTTTTTTTTTTTCAAACACCTATTTCTACAGAGGGAAGCAAAAGGATGCGAGCTGGGATTTTTGTTCTTAAAACCCAGGAAGGCAGTTCCTTGGTGCTATAGGGTGCCAAAGTTATATTTTTAATATGAAAAGGAGTTTGATGGCGAATAGAATTGTAAGCTGACGGGATGTACAGAACCCTAGTCTATGTTGAAGGCGAGGCCTCCCAATATCAATACCAAGATGCGGAGGGCAAGAATAAATATTCGTTGAATATCGTTCAGCGTAAGCTCACTCCCACTCTCGTCTTGACCCCAGGTACTCTGCAGAAGCTTATCCGTAAAATAGAAAAACTAGAAGTTCTTTCCCCCAAGAAGACTCCATCAGAGTAAACTCTCTCGGCTCCACGGCGGTAGATGCGAAAATTTCCCTTTATGAATAATATCGAGGCTTTATCCCCTTATGTACAATTTGATACCTGTAGGAATGTGATTTTGGTATGAGGAGGGCAGGCACCGTGACATACAGTACAATCAATACATCTCTTCGCTCTTACTCGGCTACCGTTTCACGTTCATGTTTGTAAAAGGATGGTTGGTTGATTTCTATTTTGTTTATTTTTTTTAATATCCTTTGTTGATCTGTCTTCATCCACTCAATGGTCATGATATACAAAATTTCGAACATCGCTACCTCGTCATGACCTAAGAGTGAAGTGAGATTCTTACTCCAGAACTAACCAGAACAAACTTCTCAATCACAACAAACGGCCCTTTCCACAGTTTTCAATTTCAGCCTTTTAAGCTTTACAATTTATGAAGAGGAATAACAATAAAATAGGAAGGTCGATCTGACAGAGTAGTAATACACCTCGAAAGACAGTTTGGACCGGCGTGTTAATAAAAAAAGACGGATCCAGCAGTTTGACTAGCAGATGTAAGGGATCCGGGAACATCGATGTGTACCTTCGTGGAATGGAGAGTTGAGCGTTCTTCAATTGTTGACTTGTGGAAAACGATAGAGCGCTGTAATAAATGGGGGCGTGAACTGCAGTTGTTTATGCAACGGTCAGAACCTGGTAAGAGCCACTGTGGCTCCAGGGGAAAGATTCCTAGCGTTTGCGTTTGCGGTCATGGCAGTCTGCATCGATGGTATCCGATCTAATACGGAATCGCTTCTTTGGGCCACCCTTCGCCCTATCCGATGGAAATTCACCCATATCCGCGAGGCGCCAGCATGAACTGGTCTCCACGCACGTTTTGACGCTGAAAAATTCTTCTCCCTTAGCAAGAGCCGCTCGGCAAGACTGATCAAGCGGTTGCAATACGTTGCACCACTCCCTGGCCATGAGGAATAAGACATTTTTCTCTGCCCTCCCACCTGGCATTTTCGCCAGGAGGGTGTACATGGCGTAGTTCCAGGAGGGAGGCTTGCCCTTGGCGACGTCACCAGCCTTCCCACGGCGGCCATGTTTTCCGGGCGGAGTGACAATGTCTTCGGGTCCATATTCGCCTGCAACCAAGTCCAGTTCCCCAAGCTTCCCCGCTTGGTATACGAATGCCCAAGTTGGTGACGAAAGAGTCCAAGGCGCTGGCGCCTGTGAAGTTGGGAAAAGAGATGGAGTCTTTTCCTCCTTTTTTGGCCGAGTTGGGATACTTGGCAACGGTGTACGCCTGGGGCTAGGAGAAATCCGGAGTTTGATAACTACCTTGGCTGGCTGGTTGATTGGCGTCCAAACCGTGGAAGGTGGTTGAGCTTTCAAAGGCTCTAGTTCTGTGTTGGGTTGCACTTGGACCGGGAGTTGTGCTTCGCCCTTGCTCTCTGGCTCCTCTGCTGCTAGTGTAACTGGAGCAAGTTCTCTGGCTGAGAAGGGACAACAGGCGCAACAATCGCTTGAACATTCGTTGACTAGCCTCCCGCTATCTTCTGTATCCTTGCCAGACAAAATTTTCATGAGGATTGTAGCTGCATTGAATACTTCGGGGTCCGTACCCTCGGGAGGTTGCGTAAGTTGCTGAGACATTGCGATGGTCTTAACAGTAGAAAGGAATAAGATGTGATGCGATGTTATTGGGATAGTGCGTCTAGGAATAGAAAGGAATTTGTCATTTGAAAGCTGAGTTTGTCCTCCATTATTGCGAAGGGATTTGAGAAGATATACTTACTCTCCAGTTGAAATTGAAATTCTTCCGGTTGACTCAACTATCAACTATATTCGGGGTCCCAGTGTTGAACTGCCAGTGTTGAACTGAGCCTTCACATCAGCGGGGGCAGTACCTTGTGTGGATTGGAATGTTAACTGGATAGTCATCCCCAAATGGAAGGCACGCCCTCCACGAGTGACCTCATCAGAAATGAAGTTTCTACCTAGGTGGAGGTATATTTTCATTTAGACTGGAAGTATTAATCAAATGATTTAATTATTTTAAACATTTGCACTATTTGCAAAGTCGAGAATAAATATTTATATTACATTCAACGAAGAGACAGGCTGGTTTGTGGAGTAGATGCAATGAAGGTTGTCACTTTATAAGAAATTCTATCTGTTTCTCTTTCATTTTAACTCGTCACTCTAGATAATAATCGTTATAAGTTCTTTGGTTTTTATTATTTCTTGAATAAAACCCATTTGCAGAATAACTTTTAATTTTGTAACAATTTTCTACTACATTCATAAACCCCTTTTCTGTCGCTTAGTGAGAGAGGGTACAGGATAGGTAAATAAATAGGCAGCAGAAATTGACTCTAGATAAACATTACAAGAAGTATCTGGCCAGGGAGGGAGCAAGCATTTTCCAAGTTGATTGGATATAAAGTCAGTAGTTAAACTAAATAATTGAGGTCCAGCATTCGCCCACACATCCAACGCTGCCAGGCTGTCAAATTTACACTAATCGACAGCTGTCCATACTTCCAAAACCAGCAGCAACTCCACCTTCCTCACTTTTGTCACCTTTTGTCCGTAAGAGATACCCAGCTTCCTCATTATGAAGTACTTCTTTGGTTACTTGATCCCAGAGGCAAGTTCCATAAACTCCCAATTCACAAATAACCCCTCCCTGCTCTAACACGCCGTTGCGGAGAATGATATTATGCACCGGAGGAGGAGTAATTATTTCCATCAAGATGTAAGATTTCCAATGGGTCTCTGGGAGAGATTTGAGAAATGGTGGGATGGCAGAGCGGTAGATGTTGTTTCCTCCCCCTTCGCGCTGGGGTTTCAACACATAGCCTTTGCATTTTTCAGGATCGATGGCGATCTTTCGGGCCTCCAGTCCGGCTGTCGAGTCATCTAGGGGAAATATATTTGTAAATGTCTTTTCTAAATTGTTGATTTCGTTGGTGGTATTCTTGATGAAGCGGTTCAAGATGGATGGTGTGGAAGAGGATGTTGGAGTTGCAAGAACTTGTTGCACTTTCTTTGCGCCAGCCAGTTGGGTCAATATCGTTGGGCATTTGATAGCATTTGAGCGCTCGATTTGAAAACGTGCTTTCCACGCTGATTCGTTGGGATAATCTGAAGGGCCGTAGCCAGCCCGGAAATATACCACTGCGACTTCGAATAACTTTGAGGGATTGCTAGGTAATTGGTACAAAAGTTGTCGCTTTGGGGTATCTGCTATGGACGTTCTTGAGAGAATTTCTTCAAAGGGGAGCCGGAACACTGGTATTGGTATTGAATGATCTTGCAAATAGTATTCGAGATGTCTTTGGTCAAAAATGTTCCTTTCTGGATTTTGAACAAGGAATATGATACAATAGTCATGCGTAGTTTGCGACTTGGTGTAGCTTTCAAATGCCACCCGTAGGCCTGCAGCTAAGGACTGAGCGCTTTCGTTCTGAGGCAGATCGAGTTCAGCAGATTGGAGAGGGCTTTCTAGAAGTGGATAATCTCTACTCGAGAGGTATCTGTAGAATATTAGACACGTGATATCAAGCAGATTACATGAATGCTTTGATCACCAGATATAACTTACTTGTGCAATTTTGAAGTTTTTGAAGACAAGCCACCAAAAGAAGAAGCAATAGTATTGAATTCTACTTGCTTTATAGTCGGTTCACTCTCAGTAGTACTTTGATGGACCATGTAATCAGACCTGAATAAACCCAAGGAGAGGCTCTGACAGATGATTAACAAAATGAAAGCTTAGAGAAAATTAAAACATACCTGTACATAGCCCTCTTCTTTAACTCTCAAATGAATTTTCCACAACTCGGCAATAAACTCATCTACTTCTATGATTCTGCTCCAGTTAGCTATCCCCCGATTGCGTCATTTAGGAAAATGAAAATTTCGCGAACACAGCAATCTAGACTTACTCTTTAGCAACACCCTCTAAAAAGTCTTCATCTTGGGCAATTGACGCATATAAACTATTATAGGCCTTCTGAATCGATTTCGCTTGCTGAAAGCAAATTCGAGGGAACGGGCTGGGAAATAAAGTGACTGGGACAGTCGTAGCTAGAATGCCATGGGGGTCTACTCGTGAAGAGACAAGTGACAATGGTGGTCTCACTGCCAAACCATGCGCTATGGACCAGTCTCTGATCGTTGCAAGAAGCTGGTCAGATTCTGAAGCCGTCAAACCCGGAGGATAGGACTTGTCGTTGGCTCTACTGGGTGCCATTTCTGATGCTGATCACGTGGGATTCAGCTGAGGCTCCTGAATGCCTCTGACTGAGTAACGAAGTGCGTGGTCGTCTCCAATATCCGAGATTGGGATAAAGAGATATATTCCGTAATATATGAAGAGTTTCTCAACGCTTGCGGGGCTTGAGCCAGTTCATTGACTGATTTGTAAGGCGAGACGATCGGGTCTCAACCCCACAGACGGCGTTTGCCCTTAGTCGAGGAAGCCTGGGACTCACAGTCCAGTGGTGGGATGGAGGAGCCTATCGTTTGGAGGGGCGCTAAGATAAGCAAGTGTGGGCAACGAAGTCTCGGAAGTGCGCTTTGGCTTGGTCGTCCCTTCCCTGTCAGTACATTTCCTAAACGCGATGATGCCTACTTGCCGTGAACCGCGTCAACTTCGAATATTGAATTTGGAATGTTGGACTTTGAACAACACCAACGATTCGATTCTTCATCTTCCCTCAACACAATATTTGGCGCCAATTCCAATTCTTGACTCGAGTTCTCCTTCGTGCGCCAAGCTCCGCCGTCCTAAATTCTCTTCTTCATTCCACATTCTTCAAGAGAGCGGCGCATTTGTTTGCTTATCGTGAATCTCTAAAGACTCGAATACCGCTGAGCCTTCGAACGATCTTCAACTCTCAAATACCACAACTCCATCCTTCGAACCCTGCGGGATTTTACCGCTCCAGATGGTTCTATACATGGGAGGAGGCGAAATCTGGAGATACTCCTGTCTTCTCGTTTAAAGGTAACTTTGCTCCTTTTCAACTATTCACAGATTGCAACATATGCGTAATTTCGTCCAAAGTCAGGATGGTAGCCGCACCATCGTACCTTCCCTTTTCCATTATCACTATCACCGCCAAATCACATCATCTTCAAAATGTTCGAAGAACTCTCTGCTCTCCATGCCCACCTCGCTTTCACAACTCCAGCAATCCTGGTGCAGTTATGGCTAACTTTTGCCTCGCAGGTCGAGGATATTCCGTCCTGCACTGGCTTGACCAGTTACCGATTTCGCCGATAGCTTTAGATTCATGCCCATCCATAAAAATGACTACAACTGAGGATGATCCTTGGAATTGGTCGGTGGATAGGGTTGTGCAAGAACTTTGCACCACCAATAGATCATGGGAGCCTCGTGCTTCGTCTATGACACTCAGTGACCCTCACTCTCTAGAGAAGGCTTTACGTCATCATGAAGTTAACGGGAGCGTTCTTTTAGTAGATGTGGACGATACTGTTTTGAAGGAAGACTTTGGGCTCATTGTTCTGAGCCGAAAAGCTTTTGTTCGTTCTGCAATAAAGGAACTGAGAGTGAAGAGCGATCACTATCGGTCTTACATGATAATTCATCCGTCCGATAATATTGTGGTGGCTTCAGAGATCAGTCGCAGTGTCCATGATCTCATGCAAGCATATTCTAGACAGATCCCCGTTCCGCAGTCAGAAGAACATCTCTTAACCGGTATCAGCGAATCCAGTACTCGAACTGAGCGACACTCTTCGGCCCTTCTGGATGTACTGCCTGTGCCAAAAACTGATGGGTTACTTACTGGACCTGTAGCTGAAACAAATTACGGTATATCCGATGAGCAGGGCAACAAGAGACGCAAACTCGGGTCTACAGTTCTTGAAGGAGATGCTACAATTCAAATTGAAGAAGCTCAACAGTTTCATGATTCAACTTATACTGGCAATGGCATATTGACTCCTGCATCTGATGTACAGCGCGAGTCGTCATCGGAGACTGTCAATGGCAAGAAGAGGAAACGAATCGCCCCAACTCTTATTACTTCGGAGATTGATCTGCATAGGAATCGTGAGATCCCCACTGCAGCCGATGAAATCATTCATCATATACCGTTACTTGTCGAGCCAGGGGTTCCTTTCATTGGCGAAGATGGCAGGAAACGCCTTGTACCGATTCTTCAAGCTCCTTTTGAATCTGATAGATATGAAATTTCTCGCCAACAAAGCGACTCTTGCGGTGGATCAAGCTCGACTCAGAAAGAAACTCCTACTATTGTCGAGTCTCGTAGGATTCTCAGCCGAAGGTATTCAAAAAGATCAGTAGAATCTTCATCAAAGAGCTATTTGGGGAAGAGAAAGCTTTGCGTCGATGATCTTTTCTATGGTGACACTGCCGTTGGCCAAGAGCTTCCAGCAGCAGATAATTTTACTGATTTTTGGATCACTCCTAAAGAAGATATCCCCTGCGGCCAGCGACGTTACGTGTACAGTATGATGAAGAATTTTTTCCGTGCTGAGCAGAAAGTTCTTGAGCGTGATGGGAAGATCTTCTCAGCCGTTCGCCCTTACTCTGAAAATCTTACTTCAAGATTTCAAAAGCCATCTTTCACCCTGTTTTATGAAACTGCAGACGGCAAAGCTTGTGCCAGGCGGGAGGAAGTAGACTCTTGGCCTGAAGTCAGCAATGATTCAAGTCCTCAGAAGATACAGATTGGTGATGAACGTACTACCTCTTTTAACCCAGTCGGTCCTGATATGCTTGAGGCTCTTGGATCTTACGACCAGTGGGACCCTTCATTTTTAGAAAAATACCGCCACCTCTCTGGTGGTGACGAAGTCTTACCTCTCTATGGTGAATCAGACGACGACAACGAGTATGATCTCGCTACTTGGAAGGAGATTGAGGCAGAGCGAGACGAGACGCTTGATCGGCCGCTCGGACTTACCAAGAGACCCCACCTCAGTCATGAAAATGTTGACCATGCAATTGATGAAGGCATTGCTGCACTAGTGGCCAAATGGCATGAGAAGACTTTACCTAAGCGCCAGCAAAATGCTTGGAGACTTTGGAGAAAATCTCGAGCCATTGGAACCCGACGCGAGCGGATTGTAGCAGCACAAAAAGATCATGATCACATCCACCAGAGAATTTTTAAGATTCGACAAGAGATTCTTAATGAGGTTTGGACTAGTAAACAGCAAGTTATTAAGCAAACTCGAATTATCGAGCCTAGTATCTTCTCGCGTGAAGACCTTTCTTGGAAGATATCCGTTTTGGAACAGAAAACACCGCCAGAAAAGCCACTGTTCGGATATGCACCCCCAAGCGCTCAATCAAAAAGGTATACAATTAGAAGTGACGATGGTGAAGAAGGAGAGTCAATCGAGAGCGAGAGCGATCGTTCTGGCTCAGACGATGACTTGGATGACTTCGTCATCCCTGATGAGCCTATTCCATTGACTGAGGAGGATCTACATGAACTCAACCTTGCAGATTCGGAGGAGGAGCTCGATGAAGATGCCGCGATGTCTGATGCAAGCATGTCGAATCTACCTGAAGGCGTTCCTACGACTCTAGACCGCACTGCGAAATCTTCAAAGACAGTAGAAGCACCTGACCCTAAGTCGAGTACGGAGAGTGAGCCTGACGAGTCATTTTCCTCGTCACCGAAATTATTTAGAACTTCCCAGATCAAGAATGAGAAGTTGGTTCTTCCCACGTTACCGAAGAGACCCCCAAATGCCGTACCAGAAGTGGTGGATTTGACAATGATATCTTCTGACGACAGCCCGGAGGCAATTAGTCTTATTACTCCCAAGAAACGAAAGCCTTTCATTAAACTCATCAATCGCAACAGTCCATTTAGCTCAGCCAGTCCCATCAATTTATCAGATATGGATAAGGATGAAGTGCTGGAAGCAGAAAACTTGCCTCCCTTAAATGACCCCGCTGCTATCGCAAAATTCAGCTACGCTACTTTGACGAAATATTTTGACAGAGATCGATTATTAATAAAAATCTTCCAATCTATGGACAATGAACTTCGAAGCCTGATCTTTGATTTTCTAGAAGTACCTTCTGAGAAACATCTTTGGGGGCATATGTCGTCGGTGATCGAAGCATACCAGGCCAATCATTATTTCGTCAAGGGGGTAGATAGGCAAACATTCAATATTCTCTCGTACCTTATCATGTTCTTCAGAATTTATATTGAATGTCGATATCACCATTGGAGGGAAAAGCCGTCAGACGAATCCCTTTGCAACGTATTAAATGGAAAATCCGCTTGGTTTTCACCATTTTACAAACTTTGTGATAAACTCCAGAGTTATTTCGACCCCCAGCAAATCAGTTTGAATTTGTTAGAATCGCAGCTTAGAGATAGCACTCTCAGCGAAAAGCAACGGGATGATAACAGTGGTAACGATTATGAAGATGAAGATGAAGAGGATGATGAGGAGCCATTGCCACCTACCAGGCGCCGCCGACCTGTCACTACTACGTAGGTCACCATTCTAATATTTTAGTCCATCTTTAACAGCTTATAGAAATTCTGATGACGATATTCTTGAAGAAGAGTCATCTCAAAAGAAACGAAAGAGAAAAGTGTTTGAGGATGCACATGCCCGCGATCTTCGAGAACAAGATAGGATGCGGCTAGCTCAACAAGAAGAGCGTCGGAAGAAGCTCCAAGCCAATCTCGCCAAATCAGGCCATGCAGGTGACGAGGATCGAGGTGTTATTATTATCAATGATGCTGCAACCGAAGGTCAAGGGTACATATATGCCCAGAAAGAGATTGCTCGTCGGATCAAGAAGCATCAGATTGAGGGTATTCGCTTCATGTGGAACCAAATCGTGAGTGTAATGGATGAGAATTTAATGCAAGGATGTCTTCTCGCACATACGATGGGACTTGGAAAGACTATGCAAGTAATTACTCTACTGGTTGCTATATCTGAAGCAGCTCGGTCTTCCGATCCTTCCATATCTTCACAAATCCCACCATCTTTGAGGGTTTCGAAGACTTTGGTGCTTTGCCCTCCTGGCTTAATCGATAACTGGATGGACGAGTTGTTAGTTTGGGCTCCTAAAGATGCTCTGGGAGATCTCCGGAAAGTTGACGCATCTTTGAAGTTACCTGCTAGGCTTCAGACAGTGACAGATTGGCATGAAGAGGGCGGCGTTCTTATCTTGGGGTTTGAGATGTTTCGAAACCTTATTCAGAACAAAAGCACAAAGACCCGCGAGGCGGCCCTTACCGAGCAACAACATGAGAAAGTCCAAAAGGAGCTTTTAGAAGGCCCAAATATCATTGTCGCCGACGAAGCTCACAAAATGAAGAATGCCAAAAGTGCTCTCACAACTGCAGCTTCCCAGTTCCGGTCTAAAAGTCGGATTGCACTCACTGGCTCTCCACTTGCCAACAATGTTGAGGAGTATCACACAATGATTGAATGGGTTGCCCCCAATTACTTGGGCCCAATTGTCGAATTTCGAGCGAAGTATGTGGAGCCTATTGAAAATGGTTTGTGGAATGACAGCACAGCTTCAGAACGACGAAAGAGCCTGAAGATGCTTGGTGTCTTGAAGGAAGATCTGGCTCCTAAAGTCAATCGTGCAGACATGTCTGTTCTCCGGGATGATTTACCACCGAAGAAAGAATTCGTTATTACGGTTCCATTAACTGAGCCACAGCGAAAGGCATACTCAATCTATGTCCAGTCCATGATTGCTGGTAAATCGGGCGATGTAACCCAGGCAACAATCTGGCATTGGTAAGCACTATCCTCATTTGTTATTCTATGCTCAAATATAGATTCTATTGCTTTATTTTCATGAAAACCTGATGGTAGGGCAAACGCTGATTCTTCAAATCCTCTAGGCTTAACGTTCTCGCGCTTCTCTGTAACCATCCTGCTTGCTTTATGGCCAAGCTACAAGAGCGCAAAGAGGAAGCCCGAAAGGCTACCGTGGGCGATACTTCCGGCTCTCGTGATGCAACGGATCTTGATGAAGCAATTGCTGACGACATGAACACCCCAATTTGGAAAGTCGGAGTCTCAGATGAACTGATTAACGAAGAGACGAAGCTTTTTCAGAAGGAAGCCCCAAACATTAAAAACGTTGATTTGTCATATAAAGTCCTCATTTTATGTCAGATCTTGGATGCTGCAAAGACGGCTGGAGACAAAACTCTGGTTTTCTCCCAGTCTATTCCCACACTAAATTTCCTAGACCAGCTCTGTAGGAAACAAAAAAGACGGTTTGCAAGACTTGATGGCTCGACATCAATAAGCAAACGGCAGGGGCTCACGAAAGATTTTAACAATGGGGCAACGGATATTTACCTAATATCAACCGCAGCAGGGGGTCTCGGCTTGAATCTCTTCGGTGCAAACCGTGTAGTCATATTCGACTTTAAGTTCAATCCCATCATGGAAGAGCAGGCCGTTGGAAGAGCATATCGTATTGGACAGAAAAAGCCAACATTTATTTATCGGTTCGTTGCGGGAGGCACATTCGAAGATAGTGTCCATAATAAGACGATCTTCAAAATGCAGCTTGCCTCCCGAGTGGTCGATAAAAAAAGACCTGTGGCATGGGCGAAGAAAAGACTTGGGGATTTTCTCTTCGAGCCGAAAGCCGTTGAGCAACAGGATCTGTCCGGCTTCAGGGGAATGGATCCTAGTGTGCTAGACAAAATATTGGAGACACAAACGCAGAACCCCACGATCCGTGCTATTGTTCAATCAGATGCTTTTGAGCGTGATGACAACGACAAGCTCACTGCTGAAGAGGAAAAGGAAGTTAAACAACTTCTCAGTGATGAGCAACTTAAGCGTTCTAATCCAAAAGAGTACTGGGCCCTACAAGCCAAGCGGACTCAACTTGAGTATCAACAGATACATTGGAACCAAACAGGCCTACACACTCAGAGCGCACAACAGCAGGTCCCGAGATATCCTCCCACAGTTTTGACCGTTAATCAGCCGTTGGATAGTCCTTTCATGGGAGTATCATGGGCTCCTATCCTTCCTCCAACAACTAGCTCTGGAAGCGGCGGACAAGATAGACGGCTAAGTTTGCCCCAACGACCAGCTCTTGAAACCGAGGCCCAAAACGACACCTCTCGTCCGTCTTTGGTGACCCCAATTCCGACATTAGCGAAGTCCAGTTCGGCTACGGTCCCAAGTCAGACTCGAACCATGCGCCCAACGCCAGATGCCACCAGATCTCTTGGTGAATCAACCACAGTTCCCTCAAACTCTCCGATTAGAAGCAGGAATACAAGGATTCGTTCGGTGACACCTGAATCATCCTCATCGATATTACAACCCAGTCATCAAAAGAGTCGGTCAAGAAGTTTAAGCCCCGGTGAAGCAGTTATTCCTACCCCAAAGAGACGTACAGATAAAAAAAGTGGTAGTAACAGCATCGACCAAAATCATCACAAAAAGGTAACCTTTTACTCGTAACTTTGGGGCCCCGCTCTAATGGCAAGTTTTTTACTATCTATAGTCGTTTGTTCGAAAACTTAAGGCATTGCTCTCTGAGGGCGCGAAGCGATTGCACGCATCGAATGAGTTGTCAAATAAAACTCTAGTTGCGGACCGTTTTGCACAACTCTCTGCCGATATCGAAAACTCCGTTTTTGAAATAGGGAAGGATCAAGAGAAGAGAGACGAATTAGCAAAAGCTTTTCTCGAAACTCTCCGCTCCGACCCAGATAAATTTGCACTACTTCTCACGTCGCAACTAACCGTAGAAGCGTTTGTAAAAGACGTTTTAAGATCTCTTCCGGACCTAAGCTCATCTGGCAGCAATAGCTTGGATGATATTGAAAAAGTATGCCCCTCTCAGCCGCCTTCAAACTCTTCGCATTTTGTAATTCCGCCTTTCCAGTCCTCACAAAGAGATCCAACAAATAGTTTTGAAAAGCTTCCGACTGTTACAAGTCCTGGTAGCTCGCAGCGGGTATCGGTATTAGATTTGCAACTAGATCCAGCTAGTCATCCTCGAGAAGTCTTGAATTTTCAATTCGTTCCCCCAAAAGGAGATGCCGAAGTAGGCAAACCAACTGGGTCACCTCCGCCTACAACACCATCTTTGTCAAGAAATGATCCGCCTTCAACACTCTCGCAAATTAAACAATTTCTTGGCTTTGGTTCTTCTTGATCGCTAATAAATGCAAATATAGTCAGCGATGTATGCCTCTATGAATCGCCAGCCGAACCGCCGTGTCCAATCGCTCAAAACACCTGTTATTACAAAACCAGCCAAGCATATCCGTCCACATACTCGAAGCCCTCGCCGGCCAGATGACGCTAAGGTCCTTGAGGAAGTTGACGAAAGAAGACGCGCACGAGATAAACATAGGTCCAAATCAAACAGAATACCTTCATGGGCGCAGACAGAGATTACTCAAGCACAAAGCCGACGTCCCCACAGAGATTCTCCCACATCCTCCCGAGCTACACCAAAATTACCGAAATAGTAGAGCATCCCATGCATCGAATTTTCCAAAATGAATGTACATTATTTTATTTTTTTCTGCTTGCGTCCTAAAACTTGATTTTGAGGCATTACATGGGTTATATGGAGGAATCTTTTACTGGAAAGCATCATTATGAGCGAGGAGTTAAGGGCTAATGATACCACTTGCTTTCTTATCGGTGTCGGCACTATCAAGAGTTTTTATTGCTTTTCACAAACCTGCTAGAGAATAAAAGGAATGTGCAATCCGGAACGATGATCGGCTGGTCAGAGTGCGATGAACAAATTCCAGTTCCCGACTTGCCTGTTGTACATTTACTTGCTGGCCGGTGAATTAAAGGTCACTCAAGAACAAAAAGCCATTCACTCATCTTCGTTTTCTCCCTTCAGTGATATTTGCTTGTAGTGCTCTCGGTCATTTCCATTTTCGAGGAAATTCTCCACTTTTGTTGTAAAGACGACTTTCCAAATGAAAATCTCAGGCCACTCATTCCATGAAGCCAGAATTATACCATCCAAACTATAAAAATCCCCAACTTATTCTCTATATCATCTAGCTCTAACCTCGGCTCCATAAATTGCTGCACTTCCCATGCCCAGTCCACCCGCCGTGATGAGACCCCAGGCTAGGGCACCGGTCTCCCAGTCATCCTCCGCATCCTCATCCCCCTCCTCGAGTTGATCGTTTTCAGGTTCATAGGTTGCATCATGTATGTCATCAACGTTCTGATGATGCTTTTTTACCGCCCGGAGCCGTCGTCTAGGGCCGGATACTGCGGTGGCATCTTCCTGCTCCCGTGCATTTTCAGATTTTTTGGGCCGGCTGAGTCGCCGTTTAATCGCTGATGTTGACTTTACTCTAAAACGTGGAAATAGATAAGTGAGTTAGCCTAAGAAAATCAGCGGTATGACTTACTTCGTAGCCGCACTCTCGGCCTCTTCCTTAACCCTTAAGGGCCCACCTTCAATCTCCTTCTCCGTACGCTTGATAAAAGGTATAATTGACCAAAACATCTCACTCGCATCGAATCCGCGAATAGCAGCCCAGACCCCGAGGCTCAATCCAGACAGAAGCACGTCCCAGCCAACCGCACTAACCACAGGATGTTCTTTGATCGCTCCGAACACACGACCAAAAGCAGTGGAACCACGGTTGAATGCTGATAAATGCTCTTCTTTAAATGGATGAAGAATGCTGTGTTTATAATAAATACTTTCTGGCGTGTTGTAGAAAAGAGCCAAACTAGTGGTTTTAAAATGTAGAAGCGCGGATACTGTCGAGATTGTACGAAACAGAGCCATGTATGTTGCATGAGCGTCAAGTGGGTGGTTTTGAATCGAGCCCCAGCTTTCAGGGATGATATATGGTAGAGTAATGAAGGAGAATGGTAAAAGCCGAGTGAGCAAATAAACAGTCATGAAAGATGGCGTATTTGAAGCGAATGGAATGAGAAATGCGCTTGTAAAGACAGATGATAGGATAATAATATAGAGAGATAGATGTGGCACAAATCCATCGGGTTTGGTGGGTATAATTTTTGCCATGAGTTGTGAGTATCTGAAAAGTCGTTAGCTTTGGTAAATTAAGAAAGCCGAGTTTCAAACCTGCTTAATGAAACTGGTACGGATCCTCTTGTTAACTCACGAACATTTTCGGGTAGTGGAACTGGAGTAAGGAGAACCGCTATGAAGAAGAGGTTCTGAGCATAAGAAAGGTTGGTCAAGTGAGCTAAGCCCCAAAAGGCCCAGAGATTCGAGATCTTGCGTCTTTGTCCTTCAATCGCGAGGTACATACTCCAAGAAATCAGCCCAAGATCAGCTTGCTGAGCCCACCAAAAATGTCGTGTCTTTTCGGTTGCGATTTCGAATACATCTTGGTAGAAGGAAGTATCACTGAGCCATCTAACCACGTGTAGTCTGCCCGGATGTTCACCACCTCGTAGTGCTCCTTTATCCCCAAATATGCTATAGTGATTTTAGTTCAAGCTATTTCAAGTTCTAGCTATACAAACCTGTTAGGAAGTTCAATTCCCCTCTCGGCGGCCCATACTCGATATGATAGACTCCCGAATTTGACTCCGAAGTAGGCAGCAGTAACAAGGCTGATAAATGCCAGCAGTGAAAAAGTGTGGACATAACCTCGACGTAAAGGCTCACGGTGTCTGGTAGCCGATGAAGGCGGAAGAGCACTATACGACCGCAGTATTGTTCGTCCAGCAACCAATAAAAGGAGGCCGATGGAGAATATATGGGCCGTCAAGACCCCGGTCGGGGTGTAGCTGTACTTAGTCAGTCGTGGAATTTAGATTTCAGTGCTATCTTTATGTAAAGATCAATTTTGAGGAAATTTTAATGAAATGTGGCGGACTCTCGCACAAAAATAGCCCTCTTAAATAAGTATAAAAAGAGGAAAGGCAAACCTTGGCGTTGGGTAGAGTTCTATGGGAGCCATGATGGCTTCCTCCTTGGGCAATTTTTCTATCCCTACAGGTCTAGATTACCAATTTAGGAGATAAGAAGTCCTCAGGTTCAGTCTCTGCCTCCAAAATCAAGATTGAAGTATTTACTAGAAGCCTATACAAACTTGGTAGCGTTTGTCCCGAACTTGGATGTATGACATACAATCACGTGATACCCCACACTAGCGGAATCTTTATCAGACTAGCGGCACCTAGTGTACTGCGCGTAGCCAGCCTTGCGAACAGTTACAACATACCTCTCCTCCATACAAATCAGTTGACACGCCGACATAGAGAGAGAGCCTGCAAAAACCTAATAACTCCTTATGAGGAGAGTAGTCCTAGTCTCGGAGTTGGGAAAGAGACCCCATTGCTAGCATTCAACATTCGACGGCTGGAAAATTGGACAATGTATCACCTAGCTAAGGGGCTGTATCTGTATGCAACGAGCAAAGAAGGTATTGTTTAACCAGACCTCAGAATTTTCACAATTACCAATTGACACACATCGTGCAGAATATTCCGTTCTCCTTCTCGGCCTGGACAATGCTGGCAAGACCACTTTTCACGAGCAGGTGAAGAGCCTTTTCTTACCCAACAACCCGGCGCCGAAATTAAAAACTGTACCAACCGTCGGGCAAAATGTGTCTACTATCACATTGCCAGACATGTACCTGAAGATATGGGACGTCGGTGGACAACACAGCCTTCGCAAACTCTGGCAGAGTTATTACAGCTCTTGCCATGCCATCGTCTTCGTTATAGACAGCACGGACATTGGCGACGGCAGCTTGGATCATGACAACAGTGGGAGATTGGAAGAGTGTAGGTTGGTGCTCGAAGATGTGCTGCAGCATAGCGAGACAGAGGGTGTGCCATTGTTGGTGCTGGCCAATAAACAGGATAGAGAGGATTGTGTTGAGGTGGTGAGGATTAAGGAGGGTCTGGTGAAAAAGGTTTTTGAGGGGGAGAAGGGTTCTGCGATTAGAGATAGTAGAGTGTTACCAGTGAGTGCATTAACCGGTACAGGGGTGAAAGAAGCGGTAGAGTGGGTAAGGAGTAGGGTGAAGTGGAATAAGGAGGGAAGACCACCGATTATGAGGTGATGTTTTTGGGTCAGGGCAGATGTGATTGTTGGTACTATAGACAGCGTGGCGTTTGGTTTGTATTGGTATCAAAATATATGGATAAGGATAAGATTAGTTAGACGAAGTATTCCAATCCGTCCCTTTATGATTGGTCCTCGATTCTTTGCCTAACGGCTTCAGCTAGGGCAATCCTTAATGCAGTTCTCCAGCATTAACAAATCTCACTCAACAAACCCGTTTCGGTATCTTGCACAAAACCAACGATTTGTATCCCTTTAAAAAAGGGAGTAGCTTTCAACATCTCCACATCTTCCTTCACACTCTCTTCTGGACTAGAGACAAAACACTATCAGCCATAATCTCCTCTAGGAGGCTTTTCTCTCCTTTCCTTCCTTAGATATCTCCCTCCCTCACACAACCAGGAGTCAAAACCTGAACTCACCTCACAAAGGCCCCAAACTTCACCTTATCCAACGCCGCCGCCGCTGCAAGCTCCTCTCCACCCCCTTCAACACTCCTCTTCAACACCTCCCTAATCTCCTCCTCGCTGGCGGTCGCCAGCCCGCAATCCGTATGATGCACTACCATGATCACGCCTTTCTTGCCCGCGTTTCCCACCGCAGAGAGGACGAGCAGGGTACTCATGGCGTCATGGGCTCGGCCGCCCGCCGTACGGACGACGGTGGCCTCTGTAAAATATGTTACTCTTCCAACATATGATATCCAATAAGTAGATATTATTGAAAAAAAAAAAAATTGAGAAGCCTGGATATAGCCATATAAATAGGGAGAAACCGCCCAAAAGAAAGGAAAAAAAAAACCAGTTAAAACTTACTATTTCCAGCTCCCGAATCCATGCCTAAAAACTCCTCAGGCGTGACCCTAGGATCTGTGCATGCCACTATACATGCATAAAACAAACGTTCACCATCAGCATCATCAACTGGTGTCTACCAAATCAAGGCACACAGCAGCCCAGGTATGTGCAATTGGCAGACATGCTGTTTTGCAGGTATATAACGCAAGTTTTTTTTGCCATCCATCTCTCTGATTCTTCAAAGGGATATATATATAGAGAGGCTTTTGTTGTGATAGGGGGCAAGCGGTGGAGCGGATAGTAAGGAGAGCAGAGAGGAAAAAAGTACGTACAAATAATAACCGTCCCATCCACCCTCTCTCTCCCCTTCTTCTGCATCTCCTTGAATAAAATCGGCGGCTTATATGTCGGACTTGCAGCCCATTCCCTAAAAAAAAAAGTTAATTTAATTTAAATTTGTCAATTTCTCCAATTTTTCCCTGATCCGTCCTTCTCGTCCGTCCTTTTTCCCCTGAGGATATTCGTCCGGCCGTCGGCCCGCCGCCAGCAATTCGGAACGGAGAGAGATAAGAACTATAAAAACGTACTTGTTTTTGGCTATGTAGCCGGCGATACGTGGGTCTTGAGGCATTGTTTTTATTTTCCTGTCTTTATTTTTAATTTTTTTTTCAGGTTTGGAAAATATATCGGGACGGCGTGGGTTAAAGATAAAATAGATATAAATGCATGATGGGATATTTTTTTTGGGTGGTTGGATAGGGAAGCTAGATAGATAGTGTGGGTGCAGGTTAAATGAGATAGGTTTTCCGATATGATATCAAAAGATGCCTGATCCGGTTTAGAGATCTGAGGCGTTCTTTCTAGTGGATGTTTTGCATTTGCGAGGTACTGAAGTGAGGTGAGGTGAGGTGAGGTGAGGGGTTCGTGGTGGGGGTTAGCTCCCATGTGAGATATAAGTATAAATAAAATGAGGGGTTGCTTGATAGCTACGTGTAACTAGAATATTCGGCGCGAGCAAAAAAGGGAAAACGAATCACGGCCAACGGTAGGAGCACGAAAATTCGGAACTGGGACGTAGACTCTCTCTGAGCAAGATCATTTTCTGAACCGCTTATGTGGATTAAAATATAACTAAATCATCAAAACACCACCCTATGATATGATATAACCACAATCCCAAGATCCAAGATCCAAAATTCGCTCAAACCATGGCCAATGCCCATACGCCAACCCACCATTTGTCTAAATCGCAAAGCAAAGAATGACCGCTAAATCAACCTGTGTATCTATGATGATGCCTCCCAAAAAACCCAAAAAACCCAAAAAAATCTTCTCTAGTAAACTCGGTGTATCATCGTGACGCTAACATCGACAAATATGTATTTGAACCAACGCAATCTGGGGTATCGCTGGTATCACGAAGGAGTGGGTTGACAGCCTTCGAGGCAGCTTCCCACTCCACAGGTAAAGAGTAAAACCGCCTCATCCTGTGACGAGGATTCCAAATTCTAAAGAAATAGTCGTACTGGACCGGCCGTGGCATCATTGTAGGAAAGTCGTAACGTGTATGTACTGGTGTTTAATATTTACTTCGTTTAAAATGTGCTCCAGTTCCAATCCCGGGGGACACTTGCGGGCACGCTTTCTGGAGCTCCTGTGTTCGTCTGTCCGAAGACACTTCCCATAGCACCTTTGGCATTGCCTGCACAGTTTATGGTTGGAGTATTGGGCATATCTTCGTCTTGGGAGCATTCGCTGTTCGACCGACTCGACCGTGCAATTTGCCAGCGGCGGAAATCGGTGAAGCAGTGTTCGCAAGAGCGTACGCGTGAACCTTTCGGATGATAGTTCGCATCTTGGTCAAGAGGAATCGTGTACAGGGAATGTTGATCGCAGAAAATATTCCCACAACGTCGACAATGATGTCGTCGAGTAAAGTAAGTGAAGTATTTATGGCATGTAGCCTCGTCGCAAATGGAAGATTCTGTGTCGGGCTGGGAAAAAAAAATAATTAGTATGGACCCTTAAAATACGTAATGGAAATTATTCGAGCACATGCGCCGCCATTGGATTTCTCGGATCGGAGAACATGCAGGTAAATGCGAGACGAGGCGATGGACTTCCTGTTTGACACGCGACCGACCGAGAATCGCACCCAAGCGATGTCTTCAAAATCATTCGTTACATGGATCATCGATTGCGACATCTTTCAGCACGCAAACCCCTCCATGTAAGGCGAAATTCTCGAGGTTGCAAGTATAAACTTCTAGGTGCCCCACCGCACTCGTCTTGTTTTGTTGCTACAATGGCAAAAGGAAAATTGTTGAATCCCTCGACTTAAAGTTAAAGAGAATCTGCTAACATACCTTCCAGTGATCTTTCGTAGGCAAAGCAGTAACCTTGCCGAGCCCTTCCGTACTCCATTCCGCCTCAAGTATTACGTTTGAGCCCGACTTGCCACTCTCCCCCGTTGACCGTCTACTCAGTGTTCGCGCATCCGCCAGATCGTCGAAGCTACTATGCGTGCTTTGTGGGGGGGTAAGGGGACTCTGCCTCAAAGCCCTCTTTGGAGGATCGGTAGGTCTCAACACTGCCGGGACGTAGAGAGGGGACTTTGGAGGGCGAAGTTGTCGAACATGTGAAGGCAAGTATGCCGGGGGGGCAACTCGAGGAGAAGTTGGCGAAGTATTGCTAGGTGTTGTCGGTACCGAGTTGGTTGGGGAGATTTGCTGGATTGGGGTCTGCGAATTATAGAGGGTATATTGTGAAGGTGATGCCGTGAATTGTTGCACAGGCATCGCGAAGTCCGCCGCCATGGCTTTCACTCTTGTAAGTTTTTCTGGTGAGTCGAGCGTATCGTGTGAGGTCGAGGGCGGAGGGAGGGTCTGGTGAATTGCGGTCTTGAGAAACATTCAGGTCGAAAGTGGGATTCGTCGAGAGTTGTCGTACATAAGACGGGGCCTGATGTGGGCTCGTGTGCTTCAGTGACGGTGAAGATAAAGAGAAGTCTGATAGCAATGCGACGATGCAATGCGACGGCGGTCGGGAGTACGCTGGCTGACCGTTGTCAAATCACCGCGTCTGTCGCAGTCAGACTCACGATGGGGTCTCGTGGGCCGATCCAGCTTACAGTATTCTGTGCAACAGCCTCGCCGGGCAAAAAATCCACGGGAGGGTCGCAGGTGTAGATAGCCCGATTACCACGTTCTGAAGGCGTGCCGGACTGGAGAAATTGACGGCGGGAGAAGTCGTACGCGAGTGAATGTTGGCTGGTCGTACGACGTTGGATTGATGTTACAAATGAAATATCGTGTCTGTCGCAGTTTGGTGTTTCTATCGGTCGCTCTCGTGAGTTCGGGCCGGCGCGTAAAGATAGATGACGAAAGAATTGATAAGCCTCTGGGGGTGCGGTAGACGGGGAGCGAGAGTCAATCTGGGGAAATATGTAACCTGGAGACGCCAATGTTCTCCTGTTCACTTCATCGAACGGGTTTTTGAGAGGAGGGGGGAGAGGGACGGAGGTGTTGAGAGTTGAGGTTATGAATGTGAAAGTGGAAGTGGTTCTTATGATGGCACTGGTAAGTACTGTAGCCTTCTATGAGTTAGTGAGGGTCGAAGCGGCCTTATTCTTATTATTGGCGCCCGAGGGGGCGAGGGAGGGTCGACTTACTGTAAAGGGATTACTCCATATCGAAGGCGTGGTAATGTGCAGTACAGTACCGTACTTGCTATGCTGTACTGTTGATGTACAAGTACAGTACATAATAAAAGAATAATCGTGCGCAGTGGCCTGTCCTGGTCGCTCCCGATGGCACTACTGCAGGCAGACCGACTGCACTGGCTCTGTCCTGTAGAGTAGAGTACAGAGTACAGTACTATATTGTACAGTGCAGTACAATACTGTGCGGTTGTCCATTATCGGGGGTGATAACAGCCCCCGGTTGGCAACGGCGCCGACGTGATTGGCAGAGGCGGCATTTGAACATACCAAGCAGGTGGCAGGGGGTTTAATGTCGGCGGTGTCTGGGACCAGGCTTGCCCAGATGAAGTACCGTTCTGTCATCGTTTGAAGGGCTGGTGGCAATGATACGGTAATAAAAACGGGGCCAGGGCAATAAGGAAAGTCAGTTACGATTGTCGACGGTCGGCCTGCATAGTTGTGGGCTCTTGGAGCCTGCGGGTTCTTTTGCTAGATTGGATTGGGGTCTCTTTGGCTGGAAGTGAATTAGAAGGCGAGAAAAGGAGGGTCTATCTGAGCAACCCTATGCTCTTCCCGACGGACTGCAAAACAGGAGTTGCAGTCTTGATACCGGGCATTGTGTACGGTACGGTATCCTCTCCTGTCCTGTCCTGTCCTCGTATTGCACCAACCAGGCCCTTGCGCTGGTGGGTGCAGACGCATCACGATAATCCAAATACTGTACAGTACCGCACCAGCACTGTCGTGAAAGTCCTCTCACATCTCGCCGATTTCGTTGGGCCCTTAATCCCTTGATCGCCGGCCGCGATCGTCGGGGTATGGCTGTCGGACAGGGGCGGTGTCGCGTGTGAGGGACCGTTCAGTATTGTAGAGTGCTGGACCAGGGTGCTGAGTGGCTGTCGCCGCCGTTCTTATCGTCGCACGGCGAGAGGCTGTTGATATTTCGACCCGCGGCCTTTGCTGCGGCGCGCCACCGAATACGGAGGATTTCGATGGCCCATGGAGAAATTGTTATCATGATGGAATGCTGCCGCCCAGATCAAATAACCCAGAGCAAAGGGGAGAGGAGGATGCCCCGCGGGGTGCCGGTGAGAAACACCACGATACATTATTGCAGTACGGCGCAGCGCAGGACAGTACGATATCTCTCAGCGAGAGACTCGCCGTCTTTTCTTCTGATCCTCGGCCCGCCCGTGCCAGGAAGTTGGCCGCGGCGGTGACGGTGAAGGCATTCACGACTACAGTACTAACATAGCCTGCTAACCTGCTGCGCCTGGAAAGGTAAAAGATGCGTCGTGTGTGGTGTGCACTTATCTCGCGTTTTATATCCCTGGTTCATCCATCCGAGCTACAGTGCGGAGGACACTCCTATCCTGTCTTGTCCTGTACATATGTTGCACTCTCTGTGCTCGACTCGACGATCTCATGCCTAACATAAGAAAACCCATGCAGCTAAACTCAATTCATCGTTCTGGCATGATCCCTCCGCAAGCGACGGAAAAAATCGAGGAGGTGGCTGAAAGGAGCCACAAAGCCGTTCGCTTCCGCGCTGGAAGAGGCATATCGAGATGAACTCTGTCACATATTTCATATATCGAAAGTAATATCCCCCGTGGCAAGGGAAGAACGGTACCGGTGTCGATAATCTGGGGAAGTGGTACAGTATAGTAAAGTCCAGGACAGGCCGAGCCGGCAACTGTGGGCAGACACGCTCTCGGCCAGCCAAGCTTCAATGCGTCCGGATAAACCACGATAGGCGCGTTGCCACATGAACAACATGAGTGGCCAACATACTTGAAACTAGGGACAATGCTCAATAGCTGAATAACGTGCGTGTTGGGAAATATGGAGACCCTAATGTTCCACAAGAGATAGAGAAACCTCCAACCAGACCTCAGTAGAGATCGAGCCTGTACGTATAGCGTTGTATGTTATCAGCAGTCGACTCTTGCAGCCCTCAAACACGCTAGTTGTATCCTGTCTAAAGGAAATGTTGGGAAAAAAGAAACCTTATCAAAAATTCAAGGGAAAGCCAGAGAGCAGTATTGTAAGTTAATCTCAATTGGACCGTGAGCGTGCCACAAGGATATCAAAGCGGTATTGTGGTAAGAAGCCAAAGCCAAGCAGTTCTTATTGGAAGCGAATACATATTGCATCTGCTTGTAACCTAATAGACTCGCAAATCAAGTCAATCAAAACTTTGAGCGTATCGGTGGCAAACCCACAAAGAATGGCGGAAATTATGCCAGGCATCAAATCTGCCAAAACAGAAAACTGTGACGCCCATCGCCGTATTGAACGCATTGAACGCATTGAACGCATTGAACGCATTGAACGCCACGAAGTTGGCTTTTTCCTTTTTCTCGAGCCTCTTTCGTTGAACAGCCAACGTGACACTTGTCTACGAGCTTGCGCATGTATAGGTATATCGTCTTTCTTGCTTTGTGAAGGTAGAACACTAAGGATTGGACTACTGGAACACACGTTTATGCTCTACATTATACCCTTAGCGAGCAACTCTACACTCATTCTCCAACTGAGTTGGGGGAGAGAGAGAGAGAGAGAGAGAGAGAGAGAGAGAGAAGACATTGCTTAGCAACACTTTAAGCTATGGCCCATCATATCCAAAAGGACAGAACTTAAGCAGATAGCTTTTTAGATGAATTAAACTCATCACCGGTTTGCTTCATGTCGTTCTCCGTCTACCGAACAATCAGAAAAAATGAAGAACCGACCCTGTCGAAAGTACGGGAGGGGGAGCGGAACGCGCCGACGATTACTGTCCCGTGAGGATACGAATTCCATGCGTCTATGTGTATGTACTAGAAGATAGCTTACTGTAAGTTCTGTATTGCACTATCTTAGTCGGTGCTTTTATGTCTATTGCGGGGCCCCGCAAATGAATTCAAGAGAGAAATCACTGCAAGCGATCGGTACAGAGCGAGCTTATATCGCTCGGCAACCCGGTTTATATCTGACAGCCGCACTTTAAAGCGGAACTCGGGATACTATTCCTCACCAGCTCCATTTTTTGGCACACAGGTCGAGAGCCTCTATTAGCATTCACCGTTGTCGTTTATAATTTCCATTTCCAACGCCGAAGCGGCCGCTTACCCCGCGCTTGCTTGTCCTGGTGCCATTGGCGGGGCCGAGGCAATATATTGACGTAAATATCTTAATCTTCTTGTGATTCGCTCTAGCGCACAACTCGATTTACTATGGTCAGCATTGTTCAACCTCATTTGAGCTTGTACGCCTCCAACGCCTCTACATATTTGGATAGAATTGCCTGAGTCCAGTCTGTACAATAGATCTGTTCCAGAGCTACGTTCAAAGTTATTACATCGCCCTCCACATTCCACTAGCAAGATGTCCTCCATCCAAGAGGAACAGCTTGCTCCTCTGCCAACCCCTGTCCCAGATGCTCCCGTTGAACTCCCTTTTACAGAGCCACAATGGATCACTCTGATGGCTATTCTGGATACTGTCATTCCTTCCATTCAGAAAGAAGGGAAAGCGACTAATGAGATCTACCAATTGACCATCCCGGACTCAACATATAATCAAACAGTACAACTCCTCAAAGAAAGGGTGGTAGATGCTCCCGAGGGCCAGGTGTTAGATAATTACCTTGGTGAGAAATGGTCTGATAACCCCAAGGCACTGGCCATGCTGAACCGTACATTTACGTACCATGTAAGAGCCGACGCGAAGAAAGGCCTCGGGTTCATATTGTCGACGTTGAAGTAAGTAGTAATATATCAAGCAAGCTCTCTTTGATGATATCCTTACATACAGTTCAATCACTTGAATGACAATACTAACACTATTCCAGCACCCGGGTCGGATCTCTCATGCTTACAGGTTACGCCAAGCCGATACACGAACAACCTGTTCACATCCGCCAGTTGATTCTGGAAAGCTGGCGCGTATCCTATCTCCCTCCTCTGAACGCTATATATGAATCCATGACAAGTCTTGGTAAGAGCTTTTGGCTAAGGACAAGTCCAACCCTCCAAAAAGCGATTGGCTATTCTCCCATTCCGGAGGGCTACAAGCCTGGCCGTCACTATGAGTTTGAATTTATGCAATTTCAAGCGGGGTCGGAGCCAGAGGTTATAGAGACGGATATCGTGATCGTTGGATCTGGATGTGGTGGTGCGGTTTGCGCGAAGAACCTAGCTGAGGCTGGAAACCGGGTTGTGCTCGTGGAGAAATCATATTACTACCCCCCTTCACATTTTCCTATGTCAGAGTCTGTAAGCGGCCATCACCTTTACGACTTTGGAAGTGTTGACACTTCAGAAGATGGCTCTGTCGCGTTCGTCGCTGGCAGCACCTGGGGCGGGGGAGGTGTTGTAAACTGGTCGGCAAGTTTACAGTTGCAAAGTTTCGTGAGGAAAGAATGGGCTCAGGACAGAGGCCTTAACTTTTTCGAGACGGCCGAATTTCAGAATTGTCTAGACCGGGTTTGTAACCGCATGGGAGTTTCTGCAGATCACATTCGCCATAATCACGGTAATCGTGTTCTAATGGAAGGCTCAAGAAAACTTGGATACCATGCCGAGTCTGTTCCTCAAAACACTGCGGGGGCCGAGCATTACTGTGGAGCGTGTACCCTCGGATGTGCTAGTTGTGAAAAGCAGGGAACGACTGTAACTTGGTTACCGGATGCTGGCAAGGCTGGAGCACAGTTCGTGGAGGGCTTCAACGTTGATCGTGTTATATTTGATGAATCATTCGGGAAGAAAAGAGCTGTTGGTGTCAGGGGTGTCTGGACATCGAGGAATAGCAACGGAGATGTGGATGGGCCAATATCTTCAAGGACTACGCGAGAGGTCATTGTTAAAGCTAAGAAGGTTATCATCTCTTGCGGATCGATTCGGAGCCCTATTGTCTTATTGAAAAGCGGCTTGAAGGTGTGTACAATCGTCTCAATATATATTCCCAACTAACACTTTCAGAACTCACAAATTGGTCGAAACCTTTATCTACACCCTGTCAACTTCGTGACTGGTGTTTTCAAGGAGGATGTTCGGCCATGGGAAGGTAATTAAAACCCAACCTTCCATTAAAATACGTACTAATCCATAATAGGAGGAATCCTTACTTCAGTGTGTAAATCTTTTGAGAATCAGGACGGTCATGGCCATGGTGTTAAGCTTGAAACGACCTGCATGCTACCGTCTTTTTGCTCCCCGTTTCAAAACTGGAAGAACGGCTTAGATTACAAAACACAAATCCTCAAGTCACGCCACAGCAACTGCTTCATCTCTCTGGCTCGTGATCGAGACCCTGGCCGAGTCTATCCAGATCCTACGTCAGGCGAGCCTCGAGTTCAATACACACCGAGTGCGTTCGATCGTGCCCATATTATGGAAGGAGTGATTGCGCTCGCAAAACTGTGTTACGTTAGCGGGGCCCTCGAAATCCACGTTGCAATAAACAGTATGAAGCCCTTCCTCCGGAACTATGATGACATTGTGGCGCCAAAGGAAGAGGCAGAAGCAGACCCAGGTATTACAGACCCACGCTTCCAAGCCTGGTTGGATGAGCTCCGAGCCACCGGTAACAAGCCTTCCATAGCCGCTTTCTCATGTGCGCACCAGATGGGCAGCAACCGCATGAGCACCCGGCCTCGAGATGGAGTCGTTGATCCGAAAGGAAAGGTTTGGGGCGTGGAGGATCTGTACGTGGCCGATGCCAGCATTTTTCCAAGTGCGACCGGCGTTAACCCCATGGTTACGAATATGGCAATTAGTGATTGGATCTCGAGAGGAATAGCCAAAGAGCTGCGCAGTGCAGCGCCCGGGGTTAAATTGTAATGAAAATGAAAGTCATACCGAAAATTACGACGATGAGGCTCATAGTCTTAATGTGAAAGGTGTTAAAATAGTGTAATTTATCAAGAAAGGCGCTGGGTTTTACCAACTGACGGTTCTATGACCGCGGTGATTGAGCTGATTTCATATTAGCAAATTCTGATTTCAGCTCAGGAACTTACGTCCAGAGAAACAAGTTATCGAGATTTGACTTCCACCGTCACCAGAAATGCGGGAGACCCCTCTCATGCCCATTCCTTTGAGAATAATACTAAGCAGAACAATATGAAGGGGTTACGCGAGACGCCACACCAAACACTCCCCTTTCTTCTACATGAAGCTACCACCCAGTATTCCATACCCACCTAGCTACTAGCTGCATTTTTAAAGTTCCCATTTTGAGCCTTTGGGATGGGAATTTTGAAACGTCAACACTTAATGAGTCAAAGAAAACATGATTGAGAATTTGAAGAATGAGATTAAGTCGGCCCCATGACTCGCAGACAACCACTGTGAAAGGCGTTTCTTTCAATACCAACTCTGCTTACTATGTATAAAAATAAGTCTCCTCCCATCTTCATTGAAGGAGAGGTATCAAAATCATTTCATGTAAACGTTAAAAATCAATCGTATTAAAAGACTTTCAATATCCGTTTCGAATATATATAACTATCGATTCCTCACAGATCCAAAACAATGATGCCATTCCATACCAGGCCGCCACTTGGACCCTCTCTAAGAATGATTTATTGTCGCGGAGAGCGTGGGATGGAGGGGTTGGGTGAGCAGAGGACGGCTTTGACGTTTGGAGAGATTTGGATGGATGGGTTTTGGTAGGCGAGAAGGAGACCGGATCGTTGTGCGGGATTGATAACGAGGGAAAATCTTACAGGAATTTCTTTTGGTATTTTAGGGATAAATGGCAATCCGAAACTAAGGAAGTGGTAGTTTGAAGTAATCGGGTTCAGCAAGGCAGCAGACAAAAGATAATGCATCACTTCCTTATACTTAATGCATGCAGGAAATCGGCTCTAATTCTTTTTGGAACAGAGCTTACATTAGTAAAAAATGAATTAGCACATTCCAGAACTTTTGAAAAAACCCGATCTCAATTTTTCATACTTTATAGACTTTAAAGGCTTTAAAATCAATCGAAGATGCAATTAATTGCATAATTTCTCCAGTGTCCTCCTTTCATTGAGTGGCGTGAGCTAATAATCATCTCGGCTCTGATATGAAAAATCATAGTGACGGTTATAGCCACAAAGACTATAACTGGATTCAGCATTCTTGCGAACGGGTGGTGTTTCAACTTCATAGTTCTTCGTTGGCGTCTCAGACTTAAAAGTCTTTGGAAAAACTATATCCTCGTCCAGATCGGGTGAAGACTTCAGCTTCCTTGGAGTTGGTTCTTCGTAATCTCTCTGAGATTGCATAAACGAAGTGTTTAACTTTGATGAAGTTGGCCGCTCAGCTTCTTCAGCTTCGAAACGTTTGATAGAACGGATAATAAACTTGGTATCCTCCGCTCTCGTGCCTTCATACTTCATTCCAAATGAACTACAAAACTGCTCCACAGTAGGCTTGACATTCTGATCTCGAGATTCACTCCATTCTTTGTAGACCCTTTCGGCCACTCCAACGAAGTCAGCTGCAGATCTAAATTTGGGACTATTTGGACAAAAATGAAAATGATGCTTACTTGACTGGATTGGTATTATCTCCAAAGACGGCTTCACTGTGAGACGAAAAGCTTCCACGTTAAGCAGAAGATGCCACGTCCCATTGCGGTTCTCGATGTGATCATTCCTCTTTCCCTTTAGCTGCCTTGATATTGGCCATGGATCATCAGGTGTAGTTGCTAGAGTCCATCTCGATGCCAGCTCCTGGGACTCGGCAACCGTCATCCAAGTGTTTTTAACTTTCGACAAGATCTCATTGTTGACAGATGAGGACATGTCTAAATTTTGGTTAACAATTGATTAATTCAAGCCCATAGGCTGATATCACTTACTGTGCTTGGTTACTTTCGTTTGTTGTTGATGAAAGAAAGAAAGAAAGAGAGGGGGGGGTCCAGGGATGGTTCGTCTTCTTGTAAATAGTAGAAATTGAAAAGCAAAGAGTGAATCTGATCTGCTCACTTTGAAGTGTGGGCATCTCGTCGTGGAACTAGAGCAAACTAGTCTGTAAGAAGATATCAGTGTATGAAATTACACGACATTGAATCTGGCAATTCACACACCTTTTTTAATAGATAGCCGACGATATTCACTCATGGGACAGACCGTTCTCTTGAGAATGGTTAATGCTACATATTCTTGAATGCGAAGCCGTAAACGCTTATTGTAAGCAGGAAAAAGGGGCGGCTCGCTTATGAATGAATGAACGACACTCAAGGATGTTAGGATTGAGTGCGAATTCAGACAGATTCAGATATCATTCAAGCATATTGTTGAATTGGTAGTTCCTGCTCTTACAAGATCTTCTATCTCAAAGCTCTCCGGCGCTCTTGCCCTGTGCTGGTGTTTAAATTATGGGAACTATTTAAGCTTTGGCCATGGAGGAAGAAAGCCATATGGCAGGATTCTCCTTTATTCTCCACTCATCACATAGATTATCTTGTTGCATTGAAATAATAAAACATACTTATCTTTATTGCTCTACGAAAGTCTATAAGAGTAGGGGGTAATTATGGATGTTAGCAGCGTCCCCACCCGCCAGGCGCCTCGACTAAAAGCCATCTCCTGGGAGTTATTCCGAGAAGTCGAACTCGACCTTTGGGAGGCCTTGAATAAGAACAACCTGACAAAGAGCAACGTACAGAGTCGGATCAATTCCATCGTTGCCTTTCATTCCCAAGTCCCCGAGCGACATCCTGCCCCAGCTCAGACTCGACGAAATTTCATGCCTGCCGCGGTCTCTCAAAGCTCTCGGCAAAGCTATGCAACCCTCGCCATCTCCCATGATCCCCAACGGTTCCTCGATGCCACGCTACAAAATAGCGGATCTCAGCCGACATGCATCCCTTTTGTAGAGAGGCTACAAATGTCCCGAGCTCTAGATCGGGCGTTGAATACCGGTTCCCGAAATGGGACAACTCATCCCGTCCCGTTCCTGGACGATTCTCCACCTAATTTACAAGCCGGTCGTCCCCAACGAGTTGTCTGGCCTCAATTGAATGCTTCACCAATTAGGCTGCATGCTCATCGAAGAGTTGTTAGCGAATCTTATTATACGAATGGTCCAGCAAGGAATGGCACTTATCGTTGGCGCTAGAATGATATCCAGGGAGGTGCTCAAGAACACGATTAATGGAACCAGAAAGGAGCCCATAGTTGAGAATAAGTGGAGAGGTTTGCCAAGCTAAGGAGAGAGAAGGAATAGATTCTGTTGAAAGTCTATATTTTCAGGACGAAGCTTGCTATGGCTTCAACTATTTCATTGCCTGGAAGCCCATATCCTGCCCAACAGCGAGGAGCGATAGGATTGTGTGACAAAGTGGTAAAAAGAACTTACTTAGAGTTGGACTAAACCTTGAATAGAAAGATATTTCCAAGCTGTATCTCGTTTATGAATGTCTGTTGGACAAATTCCTAAGCTTTTCCCTATCCTTCCACAAAGCTCATATATCGTATTCGCTAGCACTTGATTGTATTAGACGACTTCAGAACAAATTTAGGCTTGTAATAAGCAACGTATGATTTGTCAGTTTGACAGTCAAATGAAAGCAGCAATCTGGGATATGGCTAGAGCCAAAATACTTCACATGATTGTAAGATCTTATGGAGGTAAATTAAAACCATGTTCACTGTCACGCCAAAACAGAAAGTTACTGGTATATGATGAGGAGGAAAGTGAATCAAAGCAAAGGGCAAAATATACAATGTATTTTCATGACCTAATCGATTAAAATTTTGGCCTCCAACTCTGAATAGTGCCGAAAGAAAGACTCAAACAACTTAACACCGTGCTCGACATCATATACGCCTCCAGTTTCTCGAATGCTGTGCATAGAGAGTTGAGGGTTGCCCAAATCCAGAGTTCTCGTTCCAAGAGCGGCGGAGAGCATTGGTCCAATGGTGCTACCGCATGAAGAGTCGTTTCGAACAACGAAGAGTTGGAGGGGAACGCCTGAAGCGGCAGTTGAGTCTGCGCTGGGTTTGGCTCGGCGAGCCACTTCTTGAATAAGGACGATACCAGGGGAGTTTGTAGCATAGCGTTGGTTGGCATTGATCTTGATAACTGTGCCTTTGTTCATTTCTGGGCGATGATCCGACTCGTATTTGTGAGTGTAATTTGGATTAACGGAGTGAGCCATGTCGGCGGAGACGAGGAACGAGGTAGAGAGGGTTTGCTCATAAGCTGTGGCGATATCAATGTCTGACTCTCTGGTGACCTTCTCGTAAGAATTGTCAGATGCCGAATCGTGATGTGCAGAGAGGACCGAGAGGCGCCGGAGGACAGCTGGGAGTAGATTTGACGCTGCTCCTTGGGCTGAAGTACTGCCGATCTCCTCGTGGTCGAAACAGCAAATTAGACGAATACTCGACTCCGCCTCGAGAGCAGACGGAGACGAAACTGACTCGATGAGCCCTTCAACAGCGCAATAGGTCATTCCAAGATTGTCCAAGCGGGGCGAAAATACCAGCTCGTTATTGATTCCACCAATGCATGATTTTTGGGTGTCATAGAGAACCATTTCAAAGTCTACCACATCCTCTACGTCGACACCAGCGTGTTCAGCTATGATCTCAACAACATATGGGTGATGTCGATCAGACAGGACCTTGAGCGGTTTGAAATCCTCGCCGGCATCCCCAGCTTGATCTTCAGTCTCCTTTGCACCTGTTCGATTCAGCTCAGCAGCTACTAATCCAGCAATCGGGAAGAGTTCCGTTTCCTTATTGGGCTCAAAGCTGGTAGAGCGGTCAAGGTGGATAGCCAATGTGGGAATCCTGAGAATGGGCCGGTCAACTTTCACAAGCTTCTGGACGTAATTTCCTTTGCCATCTTTGACCATTGCCCTCCCCGCAATACTCAAATCCCGATCAAACCATGTGTGCCAGATTCCACCCCCATACGTCTCTACGCCAATTTGCAGGAACCCAGCTCCCGTCTTCTTGCTCACCGGTTTTATGCGTAGGCAAGGAGAATCCGTATGTGCTCCCACCATTGCAATTGGGTTTCCCGCCTTCCATTTATTTCCGATGCTAAACGCCACAATGGATGATGCATTCCTTGTAAGGTAGTATTTTCCTCCTGGAAGTAAGGTTGAGGACCAACTGTCTCGCTCTTTGATTTCTTCGAAGCCGGCCTTGGTAAGCCTTTCTATAGCGGATCGAACTGCGTGATATGCTATACTGATGTCAGCTTGTGGGTATATGAATAAATACAGAACATAGCGTACGAGTTGGTGAGGCATTAACAAAGTCTATGAAGTCGTGTGCCTGAGCGATAGCTGTTGACACGCCTTTGGAAGGCATTTTTGGATAGTTAATGCTCGAATACGTTCTGATGAAGGAGCCCGATATCTTTTGTAAGCTTAATTGAAAAACAAATGGTTTTGCAAGCATTTATACTTTGGAAGGTATGTATTCCTTTTTTATCTAACATGTCGAAGTCGTTCACAGACGAGAGGTCATGTGGGGAAGCTCAGACACTTTAACCGTAGCAGGGTTCCCTGGCCAACCGCTCATCCTGGCGAACCGCTCACTTTTGAACTGGTCACAATCAACATGAAAATCCATCAGAATACTCCTATTACTTATAAAATATACTTGTAGTATTTTAAAACGTATAAAACGGACTAGTAACGGTTTTTGTGCGACTTGAAATTTGAATTCTAATACGCTGTAACTTACTATATCTTTACTCGTTAGCGCTAAGGCCTGAAGCGAGGAACTTTTAAAATTATACTGCCTAATTTTCCCTTCAACTCTATATGATCATAGAATGAAATATTTTAAAGAGTATCTTTCAAGCTTGAAATCTTTTAATTTATATATTAATTTCATAGTTATTGAAATATAGTCTTCAAAAGTGAGTAGTTGGCTAGGATGAGCGATTGGCCAGGGAATCCTTCTAGATGTAAGGCAGCAATTACTACGAATGCCTTGATATTCAGGGCTTAATCGATTCGGCGAGCCGACGACATCCATCAGTCGAATATAGATTTCCCTCTGCGCTATCTGTGAGGGATTTATTATATATTAGTTAACAAACAAACAAACAGTACTCCTAAATATTAGATAGTTAGTCAAGTGTTAGAGCTGTTGCCATTGGCTCTTGAACTGGCTACGGTGATGCGACGTAAAAAAAAAGTTTTTGAGAGCTGTTTACTGATTTTTTAACTCTCCAACATGAATAGAGAGCAACTAGTTTCTGCTTAGCAATGAGGTAGAAGGGTAGCCCGTATTAACGAGAGTCAGGTCTTGGCAAATAAATCATTTTGTCTATTTGTGCAACATATTGTTGATACAAAATTCAGCCCTATACAAACATCTGGCCAATGGAACATTGGATATGACGTATCCAATCATCTCGTGTCATCTCTTCCATAATTCCTTTCCTTTCCTACCATAACTTCCTCTATCTTCCCTGCTATCCACCAATACATATCCTTGCAAGATTTCCCTCCTTTCCCAATAAACCTTTTTTTTTGGGCCTAGTCCTAGGCTTGCCCAAACCAATAATGCGAACACAACCTCTCATTCTGAAAATGCTACAGATAGGAAAGAAAAAATGAGAGTAAGAAGAATAGTCGTACATATTTTCAAACATCGCTTTCTTTTCCGCAAGCTCGCCGGCGGCTTGATGCCCATCTATATTCCAACACCAAAACAAATGAAATGCATAAATTCATATGAAACATAGAAATCATCGAGCCAAGAATTCTTACTTTTCTCTCACTCTCTTCCAACTTTGCTTGAATTCCGAGCACCACAGCTCCAGAATTCAATTCAAGCCGTTTTGAAAGAAGGGATTTCATACTTGTGGAAATAGCATATAACTTCCCCTCTTCTTCCCACCAACCGTGTGGCCAGCAGATGTGGAAGCCCTGGCCCGTCCTTTGAATTCCCGAACAGGTTGGCTGAGTAATGGGGCCGAAGCTTTCCTCCCATGGGCCCTTCCTGGGCCAGTACCATTGTCGATAAAGTCGGGAAATGACTCTGGAACTGGGCTTAGATTCTTGTTCAATTCCACAGTGTCGCTACCTTCAGATTCAGAATTGACAGGTGGAAAGTGGTTGAGGCCTTTCCGTAATCCCTGTTCTAAGACGGGCCGATTTTGAAGCGATGCAGGTGCTGGCGCCGACGTTGGTGCATGCACAGCGTCTACGCTAGATAATTTTAACGCAGCAACATTGGCAGATAACTCCGCATCAGATCTCAGGGTTGAAGGTATCAGATCAGGTAGTGACGAGGACGATCCTATGCTGCGGTGATCTTGAGTCAGCCCTGCAGCTCGTGCCATCAGAACCGTTGAGTCTTGACTCCCACGAGAATTCGCAGTTGATATGTGGGTATTTGAACTGTATGCGGAGCCACGAGAGAAATTGGACGACCGGAATGAGGCTGTGCTAGATTCTCCTTCATCTATCGGAGAAGCCGATTGATTGTATGACTCTGGAGGGAAAATGGTTCCAGACGTAGAATGATTGAGATAATGATCCTCGTATAGAGGGTCATGTTCCATTTGTGATTGAAAATCAGCCGGGATGAGAAGCGTTGGCGAGAGATGGAACCCGTGCGATTCTTTGAACGAAGATGCATGAGACGGGGAGCGGATATGACTTGGTCGGAGAAAATTAGATGGTGTTCGTGGGTTAGATGAAGCCACGGACGTGTTAGACATTGGCGACAATTCTGGCACGTCAAATGTTGTTGAAGCAAGAAGAGAAGGTCTGAAGCGTCCACGATAGACACGTTCATCATTTTGAAGTCGGAGTTCCAGAGGCGGTTGTTGAGCTTGTGCCATCGAGGCTGTCTCTGTGGTAGGCACTTCTGTTGAGCAACGATCCCATTGGTAATCGCAGTCAGCCTCTACCTCATGCTCGTAACACCAGTCAATATCGGACTCCCATGAGTCAGTGACCAACTGAAAGCCTGGCGAAAGGGGCGCTTTGCCTGGCGTTGCAGTCCCATCAGAAGGCAATTCACCCAAAGTTGTCGACATACGGTCTTCCGTCCTGTTAAGGCTTTGCTCTTGTGATATTCGTCGAAGTGCCGGGACGGATTGAGATACACGGAGTTCAGAGCTGCCAACCGAGATCCTTGATCGCTTTGATACAACCTCTTCCTCCTCCTCTTGAACATCAGCCAACTCACCGCCAAAATTACCGGAGGACGATGCACTCAAGGGCCATGCTTCTTCTCCGGAAGTAGAAACAGCATGTGATACTAGTTCAGCTGAAAGGGAGTCCTGTTGCCCGTCCCAAATGGGGCCGGTTTGCTGTGGAGGAGTAAGATTGAATGGTGCCGGCTTTCGAAATCCTCCAGTTGTGTAAGGTCGCTCAATAGTGGTACTTGACAATGGGTCAAAGTTATCGAAAAGCACTGAAGCTGTCCGGGAGGAAGTCCTAGCCGGGGGTACAACTGGACAGGTGGGTGACAGAGGGGACCGCGGCGGTCGAGGCGGAGCTATCCTTAGGTTGTCGTGCGACATGGCATGGCTAATCGGTCGTTGAAGCTGAGGTGGGCTCGCAGACTTGCGAAGTACAGCTCGTTGTCGAGGGCTCTTTGGAGTTGGCAGAATGGGACCTTCAATTGGTGGAGCGTGAAGTGCCTCTGATGAAAAGTTTTCGAAGTGCAGGTCTTGGGTCCTGATACCCTTGAGTTCTCCATTCGAGGGAGCTTGAGATGCTCGGATGGCTGAGAACTCTGACAATAGTTCCATTCGACTTGAGCGCGCTAAGTTGGGAAGGTGTTCTTGCTGAGTATGAGTAACATGTTGGAAGTTGTAAGGCCCAGAGATAAACCGTCTTCTTCTAGACCCGTGCCCTCCAGCATAATAATGATCTTTAGCTGAAATTTCTCCAGAAGTCGGGTAGGTTAGAGGAAGTGAGGAAGTCGAGTGGCTTAGATTTCGAATGTTTGTTGACTTCCTCGACCTTTTTCCACTACGGGAGAAGATAGAACCCAGTATTTGGATACTTTCAGGCCGATCAGAATGCAGGGACGGCATGCTGCTAGAATTCGAACGACTAGACGATTTCCTTGACAGGCTTATATTTTCTGTCGAAGTTGATGTCGAGTCGCGAGAACGAGAGGAAGAGGTTGCAGAAGAGAACGTATTACTCCTTGAGTGATTTCCGAAGTTCGGGCTCCTCTTCATCTGTTCGGTATAGGCACGTATCCGTTCTGGAGATGGCGGTCCATCTATGGCCGGTTCGAGTAAATCTGGAGACGAGTCCGTTTCTTCCTTTGGTGACGACAATGGGTGGTTTTCCTTCTTGGAGGGTTTCCGTACCGTGGTCACTCTATAGATAGGAGGACTTCCTGTCTTTGGACTTCCGAATCCAAACATTCTGATTAAGCTGGTAAATTGCAGGAGGGAGAGCTAGTCAAGACGCGAATAAACTGGGTTGAGTGGGGATATATATTTGGGTTGATAGGTGTCGGGGACACCCTAACCCAATATGCGGAAGAACTGTATGGATGATTCCTCAAGTCCCGGCTCATCAAACTTTAGCAATTTTAGATGACCTGATAACCTTTTTAAGAATTCTTGAGCTTGGGGGCCTGTTGAGACTATATAAACGTGGTGACGGAATCTGGCGTCCAGAAATGTCAATTATGACGGGAAAGATCGCGTCGCGCTGTCATTGACTTCTTTTTTCTGTTGTCCTCGCTTCGGCTGTAATAAAGTCGGGTTAGCATATATGCCAATTATATACAAGATCTTCATATAGCATGGATAGCGCTGATTGAAGGAACATGGCTGCTAATATAATGCTTCCCGTACTACAGAGAATGAACCAGCATGTGATAGCTCGCACCAAGACGATGTGGCGCCTCAGTCGAGCCACTCGTTCATGGCAGCCAAACATTCTCCATTATTACTTCACCCCATATTCTGATATAGGACAGGAATTGACAGGAACATCGACGTACCTCAAATGAAGAGTTTTGGTTTTGACATGGACATACTATGTATGACAATGCGTAGAAAACAAATCCAATTGGAGGTGTGGCAGGTTTCGGCGGGGTTGAGTGACGATATGAACTCCTCTCATCGAGACTCTCCTGAACGATGCAGATTGACCCAGCAGCCCGTCATGCAGCAACGGGGAAGAAGAGCTGCGTCCAGAGATCGTGGGCGTTCGGCTTGCACAAGGGGCCAAGGAAAAAGAACCACAGATGAAACTGGACGCGGACGCGGACTCGGGTTTCTTGCAATTTAGAGTTTTCTAGCAACCGTGAAGTTGGTAGTAACTGAGAGAAGAGATATATTCTCCAAGAAGGACGAGCCTGCATCAAGACGGTTCTGGAAGGATTCGTTGACTACCCCAAGCATTGATATCAAATTGACCTGTGCGGGAGCACTTGCTTGCACATTCAACTGGTCGGAACGGACGACCCATCAGGCCTGGGTGGGGTGGTAGAAAGGAGGGATTTTTCTGGGAGGGCCGCAGGGGGAGCGGCAGGGTGCCCTTGGAAAAAGTCAGGGTCCCGTCGGGAAACTCGATAAACCGACGAACCAGGCCCCGGTAAAAGATGCGTGATGCGTGTACGGAAGTACAGTACTTCAAATCCAGAGTCTCGCGAGTCTGGTCTGCGTACATAATGAGAATTGTATTGTGGGATTGGATTGGGCCTTTGCCGCTCCAGGACCGCGAAGCCGGGGGTGCTCATGCTCCTTCACCGTTCGGTCCAGAATCCAGTACCGTGCGGTAAGAGGTATGAGCATTCCGGAGTGCTCTCTACCGTACAGGACAGCCCTTCCAGAGTGTGCTATTGCTCGAGAGCGGAGCAGGAGGTACTTTGGGAAGAATCGCGAATCTCGTTGCGCGTCGAAACGAGCCCAATCATGTGCTAATCTGGGAGGACATGAAAACAGTTGGATGTTTGCCCTCTTGCGGGAAGGCGGCAATCCTAAGCTTCGGGGCCTTCACCCACGAACGTTCCATGCCATCCTCCAGCCCCCGTCTGGTTTAGCCCCCCCATCACCCTGGCCTTAAAAACGCTGGTGGAGGGACAAACCAAGCCCGGACGGCGTTGGTGGTGACGCATGGTTTCCAGAAACACAACATGTGTCCGTACAGTCGTACGAATCGCCCTGTACTGTCCGGATGTACTTGCGTACGGCTTTACTCTATCGCAGGGCCAGTACCCACCGAGCCACTGTCACGGCTGTTCGGATTTCCAACCCGCTCCAGGAGGCCCAGAGCTGCTTCTGTGAGAAGGAAGTAGTACTACTACGGAGTCCTCTGTACAGGACAAGTTACAAGGGAAAGCGGGCAGCCGAGACGTCGGCCAGCAGGGTCCGCAAGCTACAGAGCACAGTAGAACTAACTACAGTGCAATGGCTATACTGATCCTTCAACCTTCTTTGGAAAGTACCTTGCTGCCCGACGCTGCACTTGGTGGAGACGGAACTGTTGGTAGTGGGGGTAGAGGTTGGATTGCGGGATGAGCTGTGAGATCCGCCTGCAATAGTCTCGAGAGTCGGGCATGTCGTCGAGGGGTGGTCTGCAAAGTACTGTAGGCGTACCGAGTACTGTATCAACGTTTCTTGTTCCACCAGATTTGAAACTCTTTGGCGGATTCTGCAGCGTCCTCTGGCAAAGCAAGATGCAACCAGCTGCAGAAGAACACACTGGACGGAGGTGCGGTCCAGGCCGAAGGTGGTGCTGGTGCTGGGCTGGTCCTGGGCTGGTATTGTTCCCAGGTGCTGTGATACAGTAGCACGTAGTACAGTACCAACTACTGTGAGTGAACAACGTGCATACTACAGTAGTACAACTGTAGCTATCCGAAAAGGAGTTGGTATGCCTCACTAGCGGTGTGCCTGGCATGTCAAGCGGCAGCACGAGCTTTTAGGCATATGCAGTCCAGCAGCTAAGCACTTAGTGTTTCCAACCGTTCTTTCTTTTTCACTTTGCTTCCCACGGTGACGGTACAGTGGGACAGGAGCAGGATCTTGGCTGGCCTCATAAGCGCTACTGTAACTCTGAACTTTATCACTTGAGGGAAATGCACCATGGAGGACTTCGTATAGTGCGGGCGATGCCGTATGGAGACCCATAGTTAATTGTGCTTGCATGGCAAGGTACTTTTACGAAGTAGCAGTGATGGAGTGGATTATTGAATAATGCTCCCTTGAAAAACGCCTTTAGAATTCTTTCTGCCGTGTTCAAGAATCCCAGCCGCCTGGCTGTGCCAACCACCACGGCGGCGACTTGCATACACGTTGCCATTCTAGGCATGGCGTTCACGAGGTGTACGGTGCTGGAGTACCGTATCTGTCAAGCGGTCGCTTGGTGCCGCCAAGAATATCACAATCACAATCACATTTTTGCTGTTTGATTCGAAATGTTGATCGCACAACCTTTACTGCAGTTGGCCGTGGCCGCTGCCGCTGCCGCTGCCGGCTTCGTGCAGATCCCAGAGCCTTGTCGACTGACATGGAAGACATTCGTACGACGCTCAGTACACGATCGAAGATTGGAATCGGGGCAGGGACAGGGCATCGGATCCTTTCCGCGGAATCTTGAGGCGGTCGTCTAGGAAGATCTTCAACCTTGTCGTGATACGGGGTGGGGATTGTTCTGTAATGCGAAGCGGTGTGGCCCAGGGCACGGTGCATTGGGGCGCTGGATGTGCTCTTGGCATGAGATACAGTATGGACTAGATAATAAGAGCAGTACTATGAGATGTCTGTGAGTACAATAGGTGGAGATGTGATAGTAGACCTGGTGTGGCCAGTTAGGAAGGCCAATGTAACAGTGATCTGCGAGAGTGTGAAGAGGCTGAAGATTGCAGCCATACATTTTCCGAACCAGATCGTGGAAAAGCCAATAGAAAAGAAATTATCCAATGAGGATAATGCAGTTCTTGCAGGCTTCTTTGGAATCGTATGTTCCTTGCAATTGTTAATACGGTACGGTAACTGTCCTGTACGAATCTTTTTTCGGACGTGCAGACAGAATTTTAACCTGGCGCGTCACGGTTGGAGGACACATTGGGACCCGCTGTAGTTTGGCAGGCCGATCCCAAGGAAATCCTGACTTCTTTGAACAATTGGCAGAGAAGATGACATAAAAACCGGGCGTTGGATGATTGCGAATGTGGGGGGTTATTGACGAGGGATTTCGTTAAGCATAAGACAGCCGTCCCGGAATCTATTATTAACGGTCCAGCTCGGTCCAGCTAAATCGACATACTTGTACGGCTCGGAATCACAGAGCGTGTTGATCTGAACGATAAGGTTCAAAAGGAAAATTTGAAATTGTAAAAAAAAAGTCAAACTTGAGAGGTAGCCAATTAAGTTATCCCCAAGTTTAAGTTTAATGGTAAAACTCTAGTATGCTATAGCATATCGCCATTGTAAGTTTCTACAGTACAATCATAATATAATTGGTGAACAGTAAGATTAAGCTCTTATTATACTTTACGCCAGGTTGTTATTTTCTCTCAATTGCTAGTATGATGCCGGATTAGCTGGATTTGTCACTCAATTAACCGGAAGGTACATCGACTGATTTTAAAATTCTTTTAGGACTTGGGATATATTCCACCCGTGATATATTTCCAAAACCGATTACCTTGGATCGAGAGAGACCCTGAAAATTTTCGGAACAAAAATTAGAACAGTCCAGTGCTGTACTGTACAGTCTCCGAAAATAATAACTCAGATGGCCCTGACAAATCATCGGGGCCTGCATGTGCATGGCCGCGCCGACCTGCAGGAAATCCGGAGAAACGTCGGAAGCGCATCACAGCAAGGAGAGGCTGCAGTAAGACAATATTCCATTGTGCTGTACTTCGTAGGGGGCACTGAATTCCAATGAATAGTTGTGGCCAGTTCAAGTACGGCTTACACCCACCCTACTATTACTGTACTGTACATAATGCCTTGTGCAGTATCCTTCTAACTTCATGTCGTTTCCCCTTTCCCGTTCGACCTAGTCCAGGGGTCGTGGCCGACCAAGCCCGGGCCTGACCCTGAACCAAGCCCTGCGCCTCTTTCGCCAGCAGCTGCCCTATCAACCCCTCCTCGGGCGACGAAAATATTCTTCTCATAACTCGTCGGCTCCGCAAATCCTGAAACGCTCGATGCTTCAACCCAAAAACGTTGTCCCCGCTTCTATATTCAACTTTCCCACTACACAACAGGGCAGCACATACCATCCTAGCAAAAACCATGATATGTGCTACCTACATCTCCCCATCTCCCCGCATTAATCTCGCATATTGTACCAAAGAAAGTCATCTCCTGTAAGTTATATACAAAGTTAAAGTTTACCAAAGTTTTACTAAAGTCTGCATCTTCAACGAAATTTTCAATCCAAAGGCATACCCCGAGAGGCTCTTGCCTTTAGGTATAATGTCACGACTGAAGAGGGGCTTTGTCAGCCCACCTGAAGATTATAGAGTTTTGTTGTTCTTCTCTTTTAGATTAACCAGGTGGGGCTGGAATAATTTGTAAGATTATCCGTCAGATATTAGACTGTACCCCGCACGAGAACACATCAATCTTCTATGCCGATGCACGTGTCACAACGTTATAAGTCTGTTCTTCCAGCTGGTACAGTATAGATGTTGAAAGTCTCGATATTTTTGGAAAATAAACACATTTCTGTTGTTTTTTTAAGCCGGGACTCCTTGTTTCTTGGTGCAACAACTTATTGTACTATCAGACTTGCATAACCCCATAGCAATTATCAGTATTTCAAAAATCGTGGGTTATTAGCGCCGACCTTATTGCAACTAACACGGGTTATTCCCAATTTCGACGTTCTCGTTCTATAATGATATTTTAATTCCTAACTCGATTGTCTACCAGAGACTTGATAATGCCTTGACATGTACTGTGTGCAAGCAGCCCAAAGCTAAATGACATCTCCTCTTTCCTCTAAAGAGCTGTAAATCCAAATCGTGCTCTTAAACTAGAGTTTTTATTTTTATTTTTGAATTGCCGTCTGCTATCTAAATAAGCAGTACTTAGTATCACCGTACCCGCTTCGGGTCAACTAGCTATTAAGTGCTCTCGGGGCTTCATATTCTACAGTCTACAAGGCCTTTGGGACTCAACACAGGAGAACTGTAGTCCTTTCAGTATGATGTAGTAGATTGGATTAAAGAGAAGATTAAAAGTCATTTTTTCTCTCTCATCTTCTCGCACTCTACAAGAAACTAGCTGAATTGTCTCCCGCTGTTATCCCCTTAAAGATCCTGAACAGATTATAATCCTCAAAAGAACTCCAAATCCGGCGCTTCTACAGTCCCTAAAGCTTACAGAATCCGAATAAAATAATATCGATATGCCACTCGGACACTGGCAACCTATAAAATAAGAGAAAAATCCAATTATCTTCGTTTTCTAACCAAATGAAAAGCTACCTCCATAGCCACCAAAGGGGAAACTGTGTGGTCATACATTAGAGTATCCTTAGTAGAGTGGTATTACAATAATTAAGTTCTACTAACTAGGCTATCCCGAAAGATGACAAAATTCAATAGTACTTCTTGTTGTTGACAGAATATTATACAAGAAAAAAGGGGCTTTGGCTCATAGAGTCCGCTCTTGCCATAGCTAAAAGTGCATTTAGGGGAGAGTCACCCTTAGATGTTGCGTAAATAATTCGATTTACAAGTGATAGGTATTGAATATAACTCATACTTCAATGTTGCAGCGGAGAAGGTTTTGCGAACAAGTGAGCTCAGAATTGAGAATGCATATATCTCTCGCATTCAGCAAGACTTTTTAAAAGTTGAAATTCATCTTGGGTCTGAGGCTCAACTGGTTTCAATGAAATAAAAAGGTCAAAATATAAATTGGATCTCAAAGAAAAGTGGTTACATGTATAAAGATAATGAGTGAGAAGTCTTCCGCAAGTATTCAACCTGGCAGTCACCCATATGTCGTCTACAAGCACCAGAGCTTCTGATCCGATATCCAGCATCTAAGTATAGCTTCCAAAAGATTAGGTGACCTAAATGAGCTGTTATTAATTACATATTTCTGGCAAGAAGATAGTAACTTGCAAACGATGAATTCCGAAAAGTAGTATGCAAATTTCCAATCACTAATCTTCAAGCTTTTGTTAACCAAGTAACTAAAGTCTAGAAAGCTGGCCATGTAGGAAATTATTTGTTAAGAATAGAAAGCCGTTTTTAAAGTGGACAACCTAATCTTGAATTCTAAATTGCTTGTAATTCAGAGAATCTATAAATGCTTCTAACCTCTATCTAAGCAGTACTTTACAGCCCTCTGCACTTGACACTACAATAGTAAGATTCTGCTTTTCTTGCCCCGTTGCCTCTATTGGAATATTTGGTGGTAGTCGGATATTTGGAAATGCCTGTAGAACTCGGACAATCCCATATGAGGCTTCCATGAGCGCAAAGTCCTCTAGAATTCACAAAATAGTTAACGACTACCATCGTTTTCTTGACAGAGAGTTATTCGATTTGTTCAGAGAATGCACTTACTACCGAGACATATCCTAGGACCTCCATGGAACGGAAGAAATCCCCAGCCAATGGTTTTCTCTAGATCAGTGCCGTCCCACCTCTCCGGACGAAATTCGGAAGCATCCAGACCCCATATACTTCTTTGGCGGTGCATATGATAGGTTGACCAGGCAACTCCTGTTCCGCGCGGGAGTAAGACAGGAGAATGGCCGTCAGTGCCTCCACCGCTTGGTAAAAGGGTTGTTTTCGTTGCGATTCGAATGTTAACAGGCAGTTGAGGATATAATCTCGAAGCTAAAATACTTAGTGAGAAATGCTGCATCCAATCACAAGAGGGGTAAAAAGTGTTTACTTACTTTCATTCAGTACACATCTGAGAAATTTCATCTTGCTAATCTGTGCTCGAGTTACTTCTCTATCCTCTCCCTGTATGTTCCGAATCTCCTGATATAAACGATCCAACGCTGCAGGATTGCGCACAAGAAGGAAGCTGATAAATACTAATGTTAGCATCCATTTCCTCGGCTAAGATAAGTCTAAAGCGAAAGGGATCCATACAATACCCATGACATGAGACAAGCCGTTGTGTCTCTCCCCGCAATTAACACATGCACTAGCTGATCACGGACTAGTGATGCATCTTTTAGATCTCTGTATAGATCGATGATGAATGGATGGCGTAGAGAAGCTGCCTCCTCCCCATTGTCTTCCAGGTCTTTCAGTCCTACCTTAACAAAATGAGCGGCATATGTCTTCACGTCACTACATGCCCTTTTGAATTTCGACGGTGTATAGAGCCAATGCAAATCAGCAAGGCGTAATCGGATGGCAGATATCATAGAAGCATAGTCAAAGCTAGTGGCAAACGTATCCTGATCAATAACAAAATGTTCTGTCTGCTCAAGAACATCTGGAGGCTCGCCAAAGATCAATGATGTAGTGGTGGACAGAGTGTAGCGGAAGAAAGCGGGCTGCAAATCAACAATATCATTTGATGAGGACAAGCTGGAAATCAAGTCATCAACATGATGCTCGAATACTTTCGTATTCTGGTACTGTATTCGCCTAAACTGGTGGCTGAGTGTGTCTCGAGAACGATGCCATGCGCTGCCGTCCTGGGTAAAGATACCTTCACCAAGCAGAGGAAAAAGGCCTTCCCGACGTGCCCCAAGACCAAAATCTTTAAAGCGTGTGGAGAGAATTGCCTCGATGTTTTTAGGATCTGTAGTCATATAGCCTACCTGACCAAAGAGCATCACTTTCATGTTCAGGCCTATTTTATCAAAGTATTGGGACTGGAATGCCAACAGGCGTTGGGATGGCAGTGCGTCATATTGAATCTTGAGGATGTCTATCGCAAAGGGCCATTTGTAGGGTAACTTAGTTTCCATTGGGAGACAGCTATTCTGATCGGCAAAAGCCATATCCGCCTATGAATTAAGCAGATTAGAATTTGATCTTACTCATATGACATCTTCACCAACATACTTGATATTCCCTCCATCGCTGCACACAAACATATACAACATAAGCCAGAACGAAGGTTACAAGTAAGAACTGGATGCTCTGGTTGGAATTGCTAGTCGCATCTTCGTTACTCTGACTGTGATTCATGATGTAATCTAGTGAGTTGAGGAGGGGAAACGACTTTCAACATAACGTTCTGGAGATGAGCGAATCTTTTCCAGTAAAAATTGAATTTGGCTCAAGGAGGCTGCGAAGAGTCCGCGAGGTGAGAATATGGTTGTCACGAACCTCGAGCGGTTAGTGCTGCAGGGGCCGGGCCGTAGCTGGGGGCGAAAAGGCCAGAAACTTGAAACTACTGGCTACTACTGGCTACTACTGGCTGTCAGTTGACAGCACCGCGCATGATAGGATAGGGCTTAGAGATGCGGTTGGATGCCACCCCCTATGCAGGACAGCCCCATGATAGACAACCGAAATTTTCCTACCACACAGCCTGACTCCGGCTGTTTTTGTGCGTGCGTCTTCATTTTATTCTTGCTATGGGACATCTTCCCATGTCAAAAAGCTCCCTGTCATGAGAATCTCGATGTAACGGAAGCAACCTTAGGGTTACAGTAGGAATGTTCGAAAATGTTCTATTCTGAATAAAGTTATTAGGGTTGCCCCGCGGTCCCGCCCCCTACCAAGCCTGCTTGCCCTCTCACCAATCGCAGTGGCATTACATGATTCTTGGTAGGCAGTGCTTCGGAAAGTCAGCCATATTGTTTTACATTTATCAGCCTGCAGCCCGCTGAAGATTCGTTAGTGCGAGCCTTGCGACTTCAAAGTTCAACGCGGGCCCATTTTGAAGGTAATTCGTTGCATCCCCTATATCATACTTCATCACCGCTGTCCGTCTTCTCTGTATCAAGATTACCTTGACCAACATCTTATGCCATATCCCCGGCTATTCGACATCCTGTACTTGCTGCAGTGCAAGTGTGACATGAAGTTAAACCTCGACCAAACACCCACTGCGTTTTTATTTCGGCCCCCCAGCTGCTTCGATAATAGAGAAAACATTGATTGATAGCATGGCAACACTCACTCAGCTATCAGCAACCTAAAATACCCAGACGTTTCGCCATTGGATATCCCCCTTACTTCTCGTTATGGATCCATTTTCAATTATCGTTGGAGTCATACCACTGATCGAGATATGTTTTCAAGTGGGCAAATACCTGAAAGATTTACAAGAGGCGGCAGGAATTGTGGAAGGAGAAATTGCGTCTTTGCTGGACGACATCAATGGGTTAGACGCCGTAAACAAGTCGATAAAACATCTACACGAAACCGAGATTGAAATATTGCCACCAGGCTCTCTAGAACTCCCGGTTCACGACCAAGAGCTTTGGCGAAATACGGCTAGTAATTTGCAGAAATGTCAAACAACGGTACAAAAACTTTTCACCATATTGGACACGATTGCTGGCAAATATGGCGACAAGGTGACAGGATGGCGAGATGGGATTAGGAAACAACTGAGAAAGCAATCGAAGGATGGAGAGCTCAATAGAATTCGTCTTCAGCTTTCGGTCCAGAGACAAAGTCTCCATATTTCTCTAACAATGCTTGATTTGTTTGTAGTTCTCCTGGAAAGCCAACAAACTGCTTACATCTGATAGGATATACACAAGGAGAGGTTCTGAAAGCGTGCAAAAGTTGGGATTTCAGCTTCACAGGCAAATTGCGTCTCTACGATCAAGGCTTCCGATGACAGAGAAACATACAGTGAGATAATACTCTAAACTGATGAACAAGATCTGAATTTTATATTTAGTTAAGCGATTACCTTAATTCTGCAACAGCTGTAGCGTCTTCCCTCCGACTAAATGAGCATTTCGATATACCCAAAACCGTCTCTAGCATCTTTACTGGTAGGAAGACTTACTTAGATAGACTCAAACAAGCCCTGGACGATTCTTTTTCCAGCTCTGAATACACGGCCTCTCAAAAGCGGTTTGTCGTATTTGGCCTAGGTGGCTCTGGCAAGACTCAATTTTGCTGCAAATTTGCATCAGATAATAAGCAGCGGTATTTCTCCAACCCCAATTCAAGTTTGTGATAGCTGAAACTCTATAGCTTTTGGGGGGTCTTTACCGTCGATGCAAGCTCGCAAGAGACGGCCCACCAGAGCTTTGTGGCAATTGCCAAGCTTTGTGGAATTGACCCGAACGAACGTGCTGCAAAAAGTTGGCTCTCGAGTAGTGAGCGCCCGTGGCTCTTGCTCATAGACAATGCCGATGATGCCAAACTTGAAATTGAGAGATACTTCCCAGATGGCGGACAAGGCCTTATACTTATCACCACTCGAAATCCAGCCATCAAAATGCACGGGACGATTGGCAGGGGTTTCTACCACTTTGACAAGTTGGGTGAAGACGAAGCTAGCGAGCTTCTTTTCAGAGCGGCTGACCATCAGAATCCTCCAACTCCTCCCATATCAAAATTAGCCAAGGCAATTTCTAGGGCTCTGGGCGCGCTTCCACTTGCTCTTATTCATGCCGGAAATGCGATCAAAGCAAAATTCTGCAGCTTTGAAAATTATCTTACTTACTATAAAGGGAATTGGGAGATGATCCGTCAGAAAAATTACAGGAATGGCCATCAGAATGTTGACCACCGCACTATAGAAGAGTATATGGAGGTTTTTTCAAGCTATGAGATCTTGTATCGTGGTCTAGAAGCTATGGAGTACCAAAGATTTAAAGACGCCCTACAGCTACTGAAGCTCTTTTCATTTCTGCATCATGAAAACATCCCATTCGATATTCTCATCGCAGCCATCAACCATCCCAGAATTGAAAAGGAGGCAAGATCTAAAAATGACACACCAGAGCAGGAAGAACCAATTGGAAACATCAAAACAATTCCTGTTAAAAGTTCATGGACATCTGCATCTTGGGCGGGTTTTTTCCAATCGCAGATGCTGAAGGTGTCAGAGCTCATTTTTTCAGACCGGAGTTCTATTGTCTTGCCAGCCTTCTTACGAGATGCAGAGCTTTCGCAATTTCCCGAAGACTATACTGTTCGATTACGTAGGGCTTTACATGAACTCACCCGACTGTCGCTTGTCACCTATCATGAAATTTCCGATAGCTATTCTATGCATCCTTTAGTTCACACTTGGGTTCGCGAGAGGCCCGAAATGACAACCAGAGACCAAGCTGTTTGGTGCGAAGCAGCCATGAACACCATTTCGCGATGCATCTTACTTCCACCTTTAAGCAACTCTGTTGAGTCACACTCGGACTTGCCGAGGAAGCTTCTTTCCCATCTTGTTGCTGTAGAGAAGAGAGAGAAGGTGATTAAAGCCGAATTTGCAAAAAACCAAAAAATGACCCGGAGACTGTGGCCACCATCGCTTCAGCCCAGCGGCATGCATTTGCGGAAAGCAGAATCACTAGCAAAACGGAGCCTAGTATATTCTCAGTGTGGCTGCTTTGGGGATGCCGAAACACACCAACGAGTGGTGATGGATTTCGCATATAAAATGCGTGGTCCTAATCATCCTAGAGCCATGGACATCACACTGGCGCTTTCACACACTCTCTGGCAGCAAGCTCGACCAAATGAAGCAGCCGAACTTCAGTATCAAGTTCTGCAGCGATGTCTTGAGACTTTGGGACCAACTCACCCGCGAACCCTCAAAGTTATGGATGCCCTTGGTGAAACTCGCCGGTACCAAGGTCGGTTCATGGAATCCATTGAGCTACTTGAAATGGCCATCAAGGGGATGGAAAAAACACTGCCAGAGACAGATTCATCTATGTACCATGCTCTAGAACACCTTGGAGTCACACTCTGGTTTTGTTTCCGCTATGAAGATGCAAAACTGCATCAGGAAGCAGCTGTCGAGGGTTTGAAGCGTGTGTTGGGTGAAACAGACCTCAAAACGTTAATTGCTATGGAGGCATTAGCCATAACGGATCTGGAAATTGGATCCAAGATTATGGAATCAGATGAAAAACTCGGCCATCAATATTTGGAAGCCACTCATAGTCACATGCAATTCGTCGTCGAGGAGCGGACGAGGCAGCTTGGTGACAAGCAGCCCTACACTTGGCTGGCACAGAGCAATCTCGCCAGGATTAAAGGCGCACTGGGAGACCTGAAAGAGGGCGAGGAAATGCTCAATTCTTTGATACCACTGGCAAGCGAACATCTAGGCGAAAATCACCTGGGTGTGCTTGCTGGAAGGGACCATCTGGCCAAGATCCTCATCAAGCAGAAACGATACCTCGAGGCAGAAGAGATCTTACTTGATATAACAAAACCAGAGAAGTATGGCATGACAGGGACCTCTGATTTCTACCATCATGATATGATATATGCGCTGTGGAACCTCTCGGAGTGCTATAAGCTGCAAGGCAAGATTGAGGATTCTCTCCGGATATGCGATGACCTTTCCGCGGCCATCACAGCTATCCGAAAGCAGAGAAAACGGACAGAAACGAGCCACATATTCTGGCAGATGATTGAAAAGAGGCGAGAAGAGTTACTGATGCTTAGAGATATTCCGGAAATTCCCATTGACCTGGAACGAAGAGTACCAACTGAGAATTCCGCGCCAGCAACGCCAGAGCATACCTTGTCGATTAGGCACGCGGACGCTCAAATCCCGACTGCGGGTAAACTTCGACGACGAGAGGGACATAGGGATTGAATGTAATATAATAAAAGAGGGGAGAGGTAACTAAAATAGATAATTCACAAAAGGGTCTGGGGCGTTTTATATCCAAAGGTTTTTTAGGCTTCATTTTCACGTTGAATTTTCCAGGATCTATTACATATATTCAGACATAGCCACTCAGCCAGTGGAATTTATATAAGTCCTAAAAAACAGATTAGAAAAATGTATAATAAGGTGGGCTCTGACGAGTTTTAGGAGGGAATTTTCACTTATTGAAAGGACAGAAATCTCAGTCGCTCCGCCTTAACACTCAAAGATGCTTTGTATTTTGTTTGCCACTTTTAATCGCACCTATAATAAAGCCACGCCAAGACCACGTCCCTTACGTCTATTTCCCTACCTATGATACTGTATTATATACAAGTGCGACCAGTCATCCCTTCCTTCCAGTCCGTATGGGTAGAATATTCACCATCACTTTCCTCATCACACTCCTCATCACCCCCTGGTATTCCATAATTGTCAAAATAGCAATTCTAATATTTCCCACCATGGTCTTTCAAGCCTATGCGGTGGAGCAATCCGTCTGGATTTATGAAGTGAACCAAAGTTATCATGTGGCAAATGGAGCATGTAATATATTTGAAAATAATACAGCTTTTACTCTTCTTCGTCCGAATCAGCTGCCGGAGTGTCCGCCATAGGTGTGTCGCCGTTTGCAGTTGCAGGTGAGTCTTCTGCCGGCGCAGCCACATCCTCATCTTCATCATCGGAATCGATCATGGCTCTTCGATTCTTACGTTTGATGGGAACAGCAGCGGTCTCCTCATCGCTGCCATCCACATCCATGTCTCCAGCAGGAGCTGCGTCACTGAGCACATCGGCATCCATCTCCTTGGCAGCCTCAGCGGCACCATCATCGCCCTCACTATCACTCTCCACCACAATTTCGCTACTCTTGTACTTGTTGGGTTTTTCTGCTTTCTTTGCCAGCCTCCTTTTCTTCTTCGGTTTCTCTTCATCACTGTCTGCACCGCTTCTATTGCCACGGCCTCTCCTCTTCGGCTCGGCACCACTATCCTCGTCATCATCAGTAATCCCTTCTTCATTCTTCTTCTTCCGCTTTCCACCCGTTCCGCCGGTCCTGGGCTTCTTCTTTCTCTTGATCTTTTCGCCCGTTTCGCTGTCTGTGGTGAGTTCTGCAGCCTCCCGAGACCGTTCTTCTTCAGCTCTGGTCTCAGCCAGCTCTCGGTCTCTTTCCGTGATCTTTTGTCTCTCTTCAGCGATCTTCATCTTCCGCTCTTGCTCAGCTGCCTCTGCAGCTTGTCTCATCTCTTCACGTTTCTTGAGTTCTTTTTCACGGGCCTGTCTTGCAGCTTGCAATTTCTCGGCGTTCTTTTCTTCATACTCTTTTTGAGATTGAATAGAACGCTCCAATTGTTTACGCATGGTATTCCGCGCCATGTTAGCACGCTGCTCAACATCATGTTTAGGATAAGGCGTTTGCGGATGCTCGGCAATGGCATCTAAAGAAGCGATTGCCTCCTCCAGTCCGGCAGCAGCAGCTTGGACTTCTGCTAGGGTACGTTGCATCTCGGGCATATTGTAAACATTGGTAGCAAGTTGAATTTGCACAAATGCAACATTGAATTTGAAATGAATTTGCTCGGGTGCAATATCAAGAGCCTGAATTTTGTTAAGTTCTAATTCAGTGAGGAGAATTTGGCCTGCTCACCTTTTGGGAATAATCAAGCGCACTCTTGAATGCTTGTAAACTCTTTTCTGCTCTCCCTTTAGCAAGCCACGTTCGGCCCAAGCAAGCTAAAATCTGTGCATCATGTGAACGGTCTTTAGACAATGCAGCCTCATAATGCTCAATAGCCTTGGTGTATTGCCGCAATTCTGCGAATATGTGACCAAGATTAACGTAGACACTAGGATCTTTAACTGTATCTCGAACTTTGATGAAAATTGACAATGCAGTCTTAAAATCCTTCTTGTCTTCGACCAGAGCGATTGCAATACCTTGAGCAGCATATGCGTTTTTGGGATCCAGCTGTAAGGCCTTGTCAAAAAACTCTACTGCTTTGATATACATATTACTTCGCTTCTGTTTCTCCTGGTCTGTGTCTCGGCGCATCTCACGAGCTGTTTGGAGATATAGATTACCCATACCAATCAAGGCATAACGATCATGCTTCTCATAGTTCTGAAGCGTGTGCTTGTAATGACGAAGTTCGGGATCCTCCGCGATATTACCAGCCCTCTTGCGCGAATGGACACGCCCAAGATACCAGCCGTATAATGCTCGTACTTCTAAATCTGCAGATGATTCCTGATAGAGCTTAGAGATGGCCTTGGGGCCGTCTTCTGTTGGGCTTTGTCTGAGAGCGATATAAGCTAGCCGCGTCCTTGCATCGGTATAGTCGCTGTGACGAGCAAGTAATCCCTCATAAACAGTGCTGGCATCGTCAAGAAGACCGCTGGCTTCATATGTCCGGCCAAGATTATAGCTTATAGTCGTTACAAGAGCATCGGTGTCCATATCCTCTTGCTTCTCTCCAACCTTGACACAGGCACCTAGCGCAACTTGGAACATATCCCGAGCTTGGTCATACTTTTCCGCTTGGTGATAGAAGCAACCCATATTGTTTAAGAGCTGGGGAGGAAGCTTTTCTCGAATAGAATTCTTGAATGTAGTTTCCTCTTCAGGATCCTGAGGTCTTTCATCTTCTGAAATCTGATCAAATTCGATTTGTTCAACTTGTTGCAAGCACTGTAAACTTTTCTCAGGTTGATCGGTCTCGTACAAGCGTGCGAGATTTAGAAGCACTGATGCATCCGGGATTAAGTTCTTCTTGGGGTCTTTCCAAGCTGTTCGGACATTTTCCAGGTAACCGATAGCCTTCTTATATTCTGTTGATTTATCCTCTTTCACCACGCTCTGTTGACTTGTAAACACCTCTTCAGCGTAGAGAGTACCTAGCAAAACCATAGCTTCAATATTTTTTGACTGTTGAATAATCTTCTCAAGTCTTAGCTTTGCTTCGCCAAAGTCGTTCTTTAAAACAGAAAGCTGAGCTGCACTAAATTTTGCAGGAAGATATCCACGATCAGCGCCACCTCTTGCCTCATCGGCTCGACGATAATAGTCTGCAGCTCGTTCATAGTCTTCATTGTAATGTTCTTTGCGTGCTAACAGATACCATCCATCACTTGCAATTGCATTAACGTCCGTATATTGGATAGCTTTGTGGGCAAGTGTATCGACATTTAAGAGCGACTTCCGTGACAAGAAGTAACCTGCGAATGTAGCGCATGTCAAGGGAAGGTCCTTGTCAGCTTTAAATGCCTTTTGAGTGTATTCCGTCATAGCTTTTTTGTATAGTCGCATGAATTCAGGGCTTTTTGTTGAAACATGCGCGCTTGAGTCAAGGTAGAAGAGACCTAGGAGGATATTCGCAATCTTCGAATCAGGGTTGATCTCTAGGGCTCTTTCCCACGCCGCCTTCGCATCATCCTTGAATCCAAGCTGCCAGAAACAACATCCAATCCCAATTCGAGGGTCAGGATCTACCAGGTCTGGCATTTGATGTAAAGCGTCTTGATAGCCTTCCAAAGCCTCAGCAAACTTCCCCAAGGAATATAAGGCCCGCGCTTTCCCCATGACAGCCAACATATTTCTGCCTTGAGAAACCCTTATAGCATCTTCGAATGATTTCAGTGAGGCTCGTAAAATGTCTGCTTTCTCGGTATCGATTGCGCCAGGCGCTGCTGATTTCGAAGGAGGTTGAAGAGAAGCTTTCAAGAGTTGAAGGACACCCCGAGCCAAGAAAAGGGGAGGAAAGGCTGGATTTATTCGTAATGCTTCATTGAGCGTGGAGGTTGACAATTGCAGGAAGTATTCCTTCGTTTTTGCTTCTGAGACCAAGGCGCCCTCTGGAGGAACTCGAGGAGCCTCTCTGCTCTTCCACAGGTACATCCAGCATAAGCATGTGAGCATACTGAGCTTCTCCCTCTGGCCACCCCTCATAGCTTGGCCGCCCTTGAGAAGCATTTCGATAGCATGATCAACTTTCTTTTGCTTTGCATATGCCAGCGAAACTGTCATCCAATAGGTCCGGGCAGCGCCTTCATTTTCCAGTAAGGTACACAACTCTGTCGGATCATCCAAAAGATCTTCGAGATCAACTTCGACAGCCTGGTCATCATCTTCGCCTTGGACTGGAATGTCGATTGCAGAGGGGATATCAGAGAAGCGTTTGCTTATCATTCTGTAGCTGGGAGACACAACACCATATCCATTTGTTCCTTCATTGGAGTGTCCGTTCGCGACTGTCGCCATTTTGGCTTCGAATTATGGTGAATCGATGTGATTATCGGACAGAGCTTGGGAGCTCTGCAAGAGGAATGTCGAATTGATGGTCGCGTCAAGAGTTGAGACCGACCCAGTAGCCAAAAAGAGGTTAAAGAATGATTGACATCTGTTCAAATTTGAAACTAATATGAGAAACTTAAAGAAGAAGGAATGGTTGGTGAGCTGGACGAAATCGCAACGAGTGGTGAGGCTATTGTTGCTAAAGGACGATTTTCTAGACGACGCGGCTCGGAAATATTAAGAGCTAACCCGTTTAGGTTTCACAACACCAGATATTTTCAGGCCAAAAGTAGAAGACAAAAGTGGTATAAATTGTAAAATAGCTTAACTATATGTTTCATGGTAGATTGCTATATCTTGTTTAATAATATCTTATGTTTGGCAGACGCTCAAAAAGCAGTTTCTGATCTTCAGTTCTTCTAGAAACACAGATGACGGCCCCCCGGTTTGCAGTCCAATACGTTTTACTACTGCAGTCTAGGCTTAAAGGTTCATCAAATCCAGTACCGCAAAATGTGTCTAAATGATATACACTTCTTTATTGCCTATCTATTACAATACAATCTAGGCCTTTTTGACCAATAAGAGTCCAGAGGCCACCTCACATCGTGAAGAACTCGTTTTCTCTCCAAATGTGCTCTCCGCGCAAACGCCAGTGATCAAAACGCATATACCCGCCACCAAAAGCCATGGCAATATGCAAATTCCTCCCCGTACACCATAGACAACCATTGTAAAGTCAAAAGCCATTTCAGGAAATGAAGGAAGATATCTAATCGTCATCATCACTCTGAACACCACTGCTACCACCATTCGCGTATTGATCTTTGTTGAAGGTGAGTTTCAACTTCCCACCCGACGACGAGGTGGGCAAAGGCGTTCCAACAGTTGTGGTAGGTGCGGTTGAATCGCCGCGAGAAGAATCATCCAGGTCGCCAAGCTCAGAATGTTCATTTACTTCGTCACGAATACGAGATTCACAAGCATTCTAGGACATGTTAGCTCAAATATGGCGCTTAAGAGCCCGATTTAGAACTTACTTCAATCGCGATAGCATCGACATATATCATGCTGCCATCCTCATTGTATGTCTTCGCATTATTGCAAAGCAACTGGATATCTCTCTTCAAGTCACCGAGGCTATTATACTCCTCTTTCTTAATCTTCTTTTCAATCATCTTCATTGAGATCGGCTCCTTGATGAGAACAAAATAATCAGGATAGTCCTTCTTGGGTGGTAGCTGGATGAAAGGTCCTATGATCAATCGGTTTTGTGGCTCTTCCTCGTCGTCATCGTCGGATCCTGCATCAGATGTGGATTCTAACGCCATCAAGGCATCAAAGACATTACGAAGACTGTTTTGAAGAACGATTCGGTGTTTGGCCACGTCGCCATTAGACACAGCCGGCTTAGCGCGGCCAGTGATAACACGCTTCCGCTTGGCAGGTGGTTCGTCTTCAACATCTTCGGCCTTGCGCTTATCACCTTTCCCTCCTTTTCGACCTTTTACTTTTTTAGGTGTGGGTTCTGGTTCTTCAGTGCTTTCACGACTTCCAGGCGGCGAGTTCTCAACCGAGCCAGGAATCTGGCCAAGTCTCTTCAACCTGTTCTGTTCACGACGATCCTTGCGGGCTTGTTTGCGAGCAGCAGCAGCTTCTGGACTATCTTCGTCGTCATCAACAGCATTAAGCCATTGCTCTTCAGTAAGGCCATCATCATACTTGACGCGAGTTCTTTCACGTGCGCCGCGACCCTTGATCTCTTCCACTTCGTCGACTATCGGGTTACCATCAGACAGGTAGATTTCAGGAAGTTCGGTCTCCGCCATGAGACGTGGGACGCGTTTACTTCCAGGGCCAGTACCGTAAGTTAGATCCTTGAATCGCTCTTCATCCATCTCTCTGAAGACAACGAGTTCATTATCTGAGCGCGCCAAGATCATATTGAGGTCCTCGTCATCCATCTCCTCTTGCTCCATACTCTCAGCCGCTTCGGCAGACTCAAGCATGACTCGCAACATGGCATCACGATCGGTTTCTGATGATTTGTTATCGAATCGACCTGCTTGAATGACTTTACCATCCATATCGAGCTTGAATTTGGCTCTCTCTAAGATCTTTTCTTCGACTGAGTGAGAGCTGATGAGTCTCAAGATACGCACTTCATTCTTCTGACCAATACGATGCGCACGATCTTGAGCTTGCAAATCTTGATGAGGATTCCAATCAGAATCATAGATGATGACAGTATCGGCTGTTTGTAAGTTCAAACCCAATCCACCAGCACGTGTGGAGAGTAAGAACATGAAGTAGGGCGAGTTGGGAGCATTGAACTCGCGAAGGAGATCAGAACGATCATCAGACTTCGTCGTACCATCAAGTCGCAAATATTGTATCCCGCGGTAGCGTAGGAAATCCTCCATGATATCCATAATAGCGGTCATTTGGAAGAACATCAACACTCTATGGCCGGTCTTTTGGTATTTTGGTAAAATTCGGTCGAGAAGCTCGAATTTCCCGGCCGTTCGCCACAGCAAATCATTGCTAGTATTCGTTGGGTTCATCTGGTTCTCTACTTCAGGGAATACAAAAGGATGGTTGCAAAGTTTTCGCAGTTGCATGATCATGTTACTGAGACTGACATGGCCAGCCTTTCCACCCTTGCCATTACTGACCACAAGCTTATTGTGGGTCATCATTTGCATGTAGAGACGTGATTGCAATGAAGAAAACTTGCATTTGATGACCTTCTCGGTCTTGTCGGGCAAGTCTTTCTCGACATCCTTCTTAAGACGACGGAGCAAGAATGGTCGCAACACCTTATGGAGACGACGAATGACGAGAATTTGTTCTTCTTCTGTCAATTCCATCTTATCTTGGCCACCCGTATTTGCAAAAGGTGTATTAAACCACTCGTCGAAAGATTTCACCGACTTGAAGATTGTAGGAAGGACGAAGTTGAGCAAAGCCCACAACTCAGGAAGGTTGTTTTGTAACGGTGTTCCCGTGAGAATAAGTCGATATCGAGTAGTGTAGTATTGTGTAAGCGTGGCACTGAGTTTAGAAGAGGAGTTCTTCATACGATGACCTTCATCGATGATCATGTGAATCCATTTTATCTTGCTCAAAATTGGCCTGTCCTTGATGATGTACTCATAAGTTGTCAGAAGAACTTGGAAATTCCCATACCGGATCTGCTGTTGCTGCTGCTTTCGAGCCTGAGGAGGGCCTTTGTAAACAACTTTTGCAACAGATGGAGCCCATTTCTCAAATTCAAGATTCCAATTCGTCAACGTACTCAGAGGCACAATAACAAGGAAAGGGCCGTTTTGTTTCTTCTTCTCGATGAGATAGGTTAGCAAACTGATCGTCTGGATAGTTTTACCGAGACCCATCTCATCTGCAAGAATACCGTTCAAATTATTGTTATAAAGCGAAATCATCCATTGCAAACCCTTCAGTTGGTATTCTTTCAGAGTACCGCCAACCAAAATAGAAGGTTGAACATTGACTTCTTCCTTGATACGATGTGCAACAGCATAGTAATCAATTTTTCGAGTGTCTTCTTCTTCTTCATCATCATCGGAATCTTCGTCAAGAAATTCATCTGCACCATCGCCATAGCGCTCGGCAGCCTTGCGCTGTTGCTCCTTGACGGAAGCCGCGAGTTGGGACAAGAAGCCATCGGTTTGTCGAAGCAAATGAGTAATACGAGTATCCTTTGCCTGGTCAAGCAGCTTGAGATACGCCTCTTCATCGTTAGACTTCAAGGCTTGCAGACGTTGCTTGGCAGTTCTCTCGATTCTCTTCTGCTCTTCCTTCTCGATGTTTTGGTGTTGCGAAAGCATCATGCGACCCAGTTTCTGCATCTTTAGTCTTTGGTTCTGTGCAGCTGTGTTGACCTCCCGAGCATGATTGAGAACGGTATGGAGATAGTCGGTGTGCTTCTTCTTCTCACGAGTCTCACGAGCATCGCGTTGCTGCTTTTCGAGCTTCTCCGTGATGCGAGCTTCCCGCAAAGACTGCTTCTTCATTCGACGATAGTGACTTCGATTGGCGGTCATGGCCAAATTGTCGTACTGAATCATTTGGCGCCCGATTCTCTCTCTCAAGTTTCTCTGCTTTTGATGTAGACCAAGCATCTTCATCTCTATCAAGGCCTTACGTTTTATGGAATCTTCAGGGGTCAAGTCATCGCTTAGCACATCGATGTGTGCAATGTTGGCCGGAAGATTCCGCAATTCTGTCAATCTAGCATTCATACGATTCCATATGATGTTTTCCCGTTCATGTCGAACTTTTTCAATGTCGACGCCAGATGGCATAGTGCTTGGTATCATGGGCCGCATCTCTCGTTTCCTGTGAGTAGAGTAACTGATCTTGGCTGAAAGTCCGGCATGTGGTGACTTGAAACCTGTATACTCGTGTTGCTTCATGCCAGGAGTATCTTTCTCCGCTGGAGCTGAGTCAACGCCATTTGTAGCGGCCGTTGTATCTTCGGTCTTTGTCGGCGCAGACTCAAGTGGCTGGTCACTCGACTGGATAGATTTCTTTTGCTGAGATGCGAAGAGTTGCTGCTGTGTCGGCAATGGAATCCCTATGTTCTTTGACAGGCATTTGAAGGCATATATTTGGTGTTTCAATATGCTCAGCTGTTCTGTCGTAAAATATCCGTTTCCTCCAGGCGCCGATCGCGGGACGGCTCCCTTAGCTGCCGCATTTGCTGCATTCGCCGTAGCAGGTATGGCAGACGGGCCGAGAGACGATGTTGTTGGGGCTTGTGATGTAGGCTGAGGAGCTGGTGCTTGGGTAGGGCGCATGCCATTTGTGCTATTCGCATTCGCGGTAACACTTGCAGCATTCTGCTGTTGATTTAGGACTTGTTGTTGCTGTTGGAGAGCATAAGCAGCCTTCTTTTGTTGATATATGCGCGCTTGTTGCATGTTGGTGAGCATCTGATGGACCCGTTGGAATTCGGGATCCTTATCCGACACACCGGATTCCTTCATCTGCTTATATCTCTGTATTGAATGTTAGCATAGAGAAGAAGTAGAAGGGGGGGGGAGGTTCTCCTGAGAAGGCCTTACCTGAAGAGCATCCTTGATTTCCCCCGGAGTCTGAGGTATGGATGTGCCAGGCTGCTGAACAGCAGGGGCGGTCTGGACAGAAGCCATCGTGGCGAGAGTCAATGTATATTCACTCCTAGCAGACAATGGTGGTGGTTATGCTTGGGTTCTGCGCATATCAGAAACTAGCCTCGCGCATCAGGTTCGATATGAAAGAGGGAGTTGTGGCTAGAACGAATGACTTGGCGTAGGCGGCAAATGAGCTGAAAAGGGATGGGGACGTCTCCGGAAGGCGAAGGCCGGTGTTGTCGCGCGATGGAAGGGTAAATCGCGTTCGGTGTTGATGCTGGACAACTTTTTGGAGATGGACAAGCTTGGCGCGATGTCCCTGGAGTCTTTCACGATTGATCGACGAATCGAGGCCTGGTGAGCGCAGGACGAGCTGAGGGCGAATCGACGCCGATATGGGGATACGCGACCGACACGCGCGTATAAGTCTACGTGTTGAGCGTCGAGGTGCTCGAATATTGAGGCTAGGGGAGAGGGGGATTGGCGACGCAAGCGGTTCCTCGTCGCGGTAGAATCTGGCTGCTGGAATGGAGTTGTGAATCTGAGAAACTCGCCAGTCGTTGGTGACCTTTGCGGGAAAATTTGAGCATGAGGGAGCTCAAGTCACGCTAAGTCGTTTTAGCGCCAACGGTAAGCGAAATAATCCCACGTGACATGGAAACTATATCACACGTGATGACATCACGGCCCTGTGCTCTCTTTCCTGCCCTGTGCTCCGGAACATTCTCCAGAGAACCGTAGAGTAGGACGATGTCCTCTTCCAGTTCGGATCAGACTCGTATCTCGTTCCATCCTGTTTCTGCAGATACCTCGGCTTCTCAAGTTTTACTCTTCTTCATAACCGGAAACCCAGGTTTAATTTCATACTACAGGACTTTCCTAACTGTCCTCCACCGCCTCCTGTCAGACCCCTCCAACTCACACTCACCATCCCACAGTTTTCATATACATGGCCAATCTCTTGCCGGGTTCGAGGACGAGGATGTCGGCTCGAAGAACCATATACCGTACGGTTTGGAAGAACAAGTTAAAAAATCTTTAGATTCTCTCAAGGAGCACTGTACCCCTCCGGGTGGTCCCAATTCTAAACCATACGACCACATAATCCTGATTGGACACTCAGTAGGCTCGTATATTGTGCTGGAAATAATGCAGAGCCTCCGAAAGTCCAATTTCCCAATCAATATCTCTGCTGGTATCCTCCTCTTTCCCACTGTAACACATATCGCCGAATCTCCTAGCGGTGTCAAAATCAGCACCCTTTTCCGCATTCCAGATTTCCCTCGAATAGCAAGTTTTATAGCGAGAAATCTTGTCAATATAGCCCCAAGGGTTTTTCTAAAGTGGGCGGTAGGACTTATCACCAGAATGCCCGAGGATGCGGCGGAGGTCACGACAAGATTTCTGAAAAGCCGAATGGGGATCTGGCAGGCTTTGTAAGTTTTAACCCTTCATTGCCGGTTGTTAATTGTAGAGCAAAATTATTAATTCTTGATAGACATATGGCAAAAGATGAAATGGATCAAATCACGGAAGACAAATGGGATGAAGATATCTGGGGTGTTGAGCATGAAGATCCTGAGAGTAAATTCAAAGTTCCAAAATTGATATTCTATTTTGGTCAAAAAGTATGAAAACTCAAACTTGAACCCTCTGATGGATGAGCACGTACTTGATCTGCTAAATGTGCCGACTAACAAAATTTAGGATCATTGGGTGGCAGATCACACACGGGATGCGCTCATCACCATCAGATCTCGAGAGAAGGGAGATACAGCGAGCTCAAAACCAATAATGATGATCGATGAGAACGGCGTAGATCATGGGTTTTGCATTAGTAGGTCATCACCGAAGAAAGACTTTTGGTTTGACTCGGCATTAATTCATACCAGGGCACAGTGAGAGTATCGCAGAGAAAGTAAGAGTCTGGATAGCCGATATTGTGACAGAAACGTGAAAATGACAGCCTGTAAATATTTTCTCCCATCCTGTACATACATTGAAAAGGGGAATCAAATATTATTCTTAGTTCCAAAACAAGATATCATTATGATTGAGTGCTTAGATATCTTTGAAGAAGTCTGACGAGAAATTCATTCCACTGGGCGCGGTGACCCGTAATCCAAGTAAAGAAATGTTCCGAGGTCTACCTATCCATCCTCCTAGCTACAAAATAGAAAGCGGCTTTTGTATACCTCCATTAGGGAGGTTAGCTCGGCAGTAATATTGATGTGCCAACAGACAAATTGCGAAGGTCCACCATATAGCAAAGGAGGTTCCGCACTCAAAGGTCGTTGAGTTACTCTAGTCTAGTACATTTGAAATGTATCCAGCTCAAGACCAGTCTTGGAGGAAGAACTGGCCGAGCAGGCATGAGACGGTTGAAATGGAGATAGAAATATGTACATTGGCATGCCATGGCATCTTTCAACGCCTGTGAAAAGTGGCCCAATGGCCATCCAAACCAGGAACTTCTCAATGTGAGATCTTGCAATGCAGCTCCATTACATATGCCCCAGGAGTTAGAGCTCATGGACTGAAACTTCAATCCTTCGATGATGCAAAATTTTCAGGAAAGATATAGAGGAGCATACCTGGCCTCCAAGATAGCCGCAAAGACGAGTCTGGCCGAGTTCAAGGAGTATCGAATAAATTCAGTCTGACGCATAGTGACAGACGATAAGAGGTTGAGCTGCTCGGATAAAAGACTATACCGACGACTTGGATCGCGAGATCAGGTCCTTAGCGTCTAGCGCGAATATTGAAAATATTTTTTGGGACGACAGCGGGCAGCCACCCGTGCATCAATGTTCGACGTAGACCCCTGAACAGACCTTACCACATCTAGCTACCAAGTCGGCAAGACGCTTACAGATTCTAGTAGTACAACCGTGCAAGTACTGTTTCACTCTCCTTATCGGCACCATCTGTGGGGACTCTTTGACAGTTTAGTTCATTTCGAGCAGGTGAGCACGCGACTCCGGCGAGGCGATAGATATCTGACCGACCGGGCTGGTTGGACTTGTCAAAGGGAGATAGCATCGTTAGTTGAGCATTTTTCAAATGAGTATCCTTATCGGCCGGTACGCGTACTGACCGTACAATAAAATAAGTGTGTCGAATTTAAGGATAAGAATCCTGCCTTGCCGTCCCCCACGCTGAGCAAAATAACTCGGCCGAAAAGGGGATCTTGATGAGTTCAAATCCAGTGCAGTACTTCGTATTGCCTTGTCATGCCGCCTGGCAGCCATCCCGCAAGAGTAGCGCCAACATGCAGCTGTGGACAAGGGGCTTGGATGGGGCAAGACTCCAGGTCCCAAGGATTGTCGTCCAGGTTGTGTGCTGCTCCCGTCTTTCCAGAGGATGCCAAGAAACTCCCTTTATCTACTCGTCCATGGACAAGACAGGTAAATGAACAATGGGATTAAATGAGTGCGCTTGCCTTCCTTGGCTGCCCATGATATCTCTCTCAACTACAGACTTTCAACCTTCCATCCATCCATCCCTCCCATTTCTCGTCACCCTCCAGTCTTCAACCATCTTCCACCGCGTCTATAAACAGAATCTCCTACCGACCCGCAGCCGCCGAGTTTGCGGCCAATTTTCCAAATCGCAGAGGCCCTGATGCGAATTTGACGGCTCCATTGGGATGTGAGATGCAATGCTAAGTCCAAGAGATGGACAGCACTTCAAGCACTATCCTACCCCGACGATTAATGGCACACTCCGTACTCTTCTAATAATTGTCTGCCTTGGTGCCGTCTACAGATACTGCTATATTGGTTGGTTATGCCTTCAATATTTTTTTTCCTCAGCCCATTTGCTAATACCCCTCTTCTGTAGATGCGGTGGATCCTTTCAAATGCGGTGCTCTGCTTAATAAAGGTGAATGGCTCGAAGCCAGCCCAGGAGGGGATTCCTCCATGTCTTTCCAGAATTGGCAACCGTCAGGATGCATAATGCATGAGTACAAGAAAGAGGATATTCGGGAATGCCTTGGCGGGCGCAGACTTGTATTCATTGGCGACTCCACCACTCGTCAAATCTTCTGGGCAACGGCAAAAAAGATGAATCAAGGAGAGGCCCAGTCAATGATCGATACCCTGACTCCAGAGAGCAGGCACCAGGATCTCGAATTTACCTCCGATGATGTTAAAATACAATTTGTATGGGACCCATGGCTGAATTCAACGCGACTGAAGCTTGAACTGAAAAATTTCAAGCCTGAACCTCTCCATAATACAACTGATGAGAGCAACCAAAGTGCTGGGCTAGTGCTCCTTGGAGCCCCTGGGCTTTGGATCGCCCAGGGTGGGCAGGAGAATTTTCTCAAGGATTTTAAAGAAACGGTTGACGCTGTTATTCCCTTCATGGACCATAGGTCGGGTGACACAGCTTCGTCTCCTGTTTTGACAGCATTTCCAGTCCAGAATAGGTCACCCAACCTCTTACTTATGGCACCAATTCAAGTTCCTCATTATCAGTCTCTATCTCCCTCTAGAGGAGAAACTATTACGCCAGAAAAAATTGACCTGATGAACGACTATCTGCAGCAAGCCTCCGCTTACTCTAACGCTGATGTCATTTGGAGCTATTCTCTAATGACATGGAATGTCGAAGGCCAATACGAAGAGAGTGGACTTCACGTGGTAGAAAGTGTAGCTAGTCGGAAGGCTGATGTTCTCCTCAACTTGCGCTGCAATATTGATGCTAACTCGAAAGGCTATCCTTTCAATAGGACATGCTGTAGCAATTACACTAGACCTGGTGCTACTCAGTGGGTGATCCTCCTAGTAACAATGTTCGTATTACCTGGACTCTTACTTGCTCGGCGAACCCGCTCTGGTCTAAACTTAGGCCGCATCCTCCCTTCAGCAAATATATTCCGTGCTTTTGTCATCTTTGGCGTTACTGTGAGCTTTTGCTTCTATGCAGATCGTACACAAATATTCGAGAAATCGCAGAAGCACTTTCAAGAAAGAGAATTTATCATGGCGCTCTTGGCTGTAGCAGCTGCTGGCCTCATGTCGATCGGGAAGTCACAAGAACTCGCTGCTAAGCAGTTAGTTACACCTCTCAAATTTGACGTTCTTTCTCGGAACCAGACAGATGAGTGGAAGGGCTGGATGCAGTGTTTCATTCTCGTCTATCACTACACTCACGGTTCTAAGACAATGTGGATATATCAGATCGTTCGGATCCTTGTCGCCTCCTACCTCTTTATGGTAGGGTTTGGCCACACGCTTTACTTTTTGAAAAGGAAGGACTATTCCTTAAAACGAGTGGCTAGCGTCTTGGTGAGACTCAACTTGCTGAGTTGTGTATTGCCTTACATGATGCGCACCGACTATTTATTCTACTACTTCGCCCCCCTTGTCAGTTTCTGGTTTCTAGTCATTTACTTTACACTAAAGTTCAGACATGGGAACAATTCAGACATCTCTTTTGTGTTGGGCAAAACTCTTGTTTCGGTGATCTTAACGACTGCATTTACAATGATACCCGGAATCTTAGAGTTTGTTTCCTTTCTGTTAAAATACACCTGCGCAATATCTTGGGATATGACCAAATGGCGATTACATACCTATCTGGACATGTATATTGTTTACATTGGAATAATCACAGCTATTCTCTGGCAGAGGAGATCCCAGCTTGGTTCTGGTTCGAAGACCCCGAAAACAAGTGTAGAGAGGATCTTGCAGCTCACTATCCCTCATGGGCCTATCTTCAAAACTCTAATTATAATCTCGAGCATTGCCATAATTCCCACCTTTTTCGCCATCGCAGGCCGTGCAACGAGTAAGCAGGAATACGACAAGTGGCACCCGTATGTATCTTTCTTACCAATCCTCGCCTTCATCGCCCTGCGGAATTCCCATCCAGTTCTTCGGAATTACCACTCCAAAGCGTTCGCATGGTTAGGCCGCCGCTCTCTCGAGACCTACGTCCTACAATACCACATCTGGCTCGCAGGTGACTCCAAAGGCTTGCTGAGGCTCGGCCTCTGGAATCGTTGGGTAGAAACGGCAATCCTGACCGTGGTCTTCCTGTGGATTAGCTCGCTCACCACAGATGCCACACAGAAAATAACAGCCTGGATCGTCGGTGGCAGTTCACTACCCGCCGGTCCAGAGTTCGGCAAAGAGGCTTCTCAAAACCCACCTTCCTTCTTGCCAAGCAACCAAGACGGCGAAAGTGGAGAGAGCACGCCGTCCAAAGACGTCAGATTCGACTTTGGCAAAAGAGGGATCTGGGGATCGGTCGGCGGTTGCATGTTGAAAGTCCGTAATAATTTAACGTGGAGTATTGGCTTGATCGTGACTGTTTTATGGTTCGGTAATGTCACTTATAAATGAAATAGGCTGCTGGTGTTTAGTGTTTGAGTTTGATTTTTGAGTGAAACCCGTCAGGGGCAATGCAAGGATTCGCGTCTTTCATTGAAAAATCTTCAGACGCGTCAAATCAATAATAATTTGGTTCAGTTAATATTAAAACTGAAAACTGTTACAGGGAGATCACATGTCACACACCTATGTGCGTACTATATTTTAGGGATAAAGATGCTATATTCTTCTCGCGTAGCTGGGTTAGTAAGCTTATATAGCTTGACAGGGTTTATGATACAAAGAGTATAAAACAGGTCAATTAAAGTTTGTTGCTCGTCGTCGAAATGCTTATAATAACTTTCAACGCAGTCGTAGCACTCCTTTCACAGTTCTAATGCTCTTCCTAACCTCTTCTTCCGTCGTTTCGTTGAAGTGGACGTAGAAGCCAAGAAATTCTTCAACGCTATCGTAGACATCGCTACGCCAGTCTTCGTCATGAACGCCGTACCTCCACTTCCATTGTTCATTATTCTTATTACGGCAATAGAGGGCATAAGAGCCGCCCCAACCGCGTGGACCACTGCCAATCTGAAATGCTATAGTAATCTCCCAGTCCTCCCAAATATCAGACAATGCATTATAATGCCCTCCGTTGTCATCCCGAATAGGCACAGTAACACTGTCTATCATATACTGCATATTTCCAGCTTCTAAACAAGATACAAAAGCGAATTGTTGCGCTATGCAGAGGTACGGCAGTCCCGGACCAGTAATGCCGCTAACAAGCGTACAGATGTACTTTAAGTCGGCGGGAGGAAATTCTGCTACCTTAACGTTCTTCTCTGCAATGCGTTTCTGGATGCCAGCATAGTATTCCTCTCTCTGTTCCAGATTGACCGGTCTGTGAGAGACTCCGTCTAGGTCAGCCCGTTTAATCAACTCAGCGCTTATATCATTATTGAGTACATCCCGCGCCGACTTGACGGATTCGGGAATAGCGCACTGAAGGTATCGACCAAACTCCCGTACGTGTAGCTTTTCGGCGACGCTTGCTGGAACCTGTGGCGGAAGAGGCTCCCCTTCCATGATTTCTACTAGGATGCGCAGCAAGAAGAAATTGTGCTGCGATACCGTTTCGCGATATTGGTGCAGTGCAGTTGCAATACTGGTGCGTCGCTCCTCATCCATATTGTTACACTTTCCTGCTCGTAGTAGTAGAGGAATGTACCGAAGCAGAATTTGAGATAAATACTAATACACTAGCTCGAGCGTCGCTGCCTCACTAGAGTAATAACGTATTACAGTATACGGATCTTTCATGACGGAACTTATACACTCATCATGACCCTAATATCCCGACTTCAATGTCCCCAAATTCTTTTGGCCATTCCACCAAAGTACATGGATTTCTCCTGTTCTTGCATCTTGTGAAGTAACATATTCGACACTTTTTGATTCTTGGCTGCTACCTTGATCATTTCTTCTGTGACCCGGACTCTTCCCCCCCTTTTTTCAAGTAAAAGCGCCATTATATCTGCTCCACTATACGAATTCTGCGCCGCGGCCTCGACTATCTTCACTGTCAGTTGTACATCGCCTGCTCTCTGCTCGAGTAAAAGAGCCATGACATATTTCCCCTGAAATTGGTTGCCGAATACCGCCGCGACAACATTTTCAGTGACCAGGAGATTTTTCCCTCTCCGCTCTAGCAAAAATGCCAAGATGCTTTCTCCTGGAATGTGTTTTCCGACTACTGCCTCGACGACCTTTTCCGTTATCGGGACTTCGTCTCCTTTTCGCTCAAGGAGAAACTCTATTAGCTTTCTCCCCCTCGTCATGTTACACACGACTGCCATGACCACATTTTCTGTAATCGGGATGTCATCTCCACCCCATTTGAAGAGAAGAAGGATTAACTTAATCGCCAAAATCTCGTTCCCTGCCGCTGCCACGACTACGTTTTCTGAAAGCTTGGGATCGTGCCCTCTCCGGTCCAGCAGAAGTGCCAGGACTTCTTCTGCCTTATGCTCGTTCCCTGCCGCTGCCATGAGCACATTTTCCGTAATCTGTGCGCTTTTCCCTTGGAGATCGAGGAGCAGTGACATTGTGACGTCGCCTAATGTCATGTTCCCTGCGATTGCCATTGTTACTTTTTCCGTGATCTGGACGTCGTGTCCTCGTGGGCCTAGCAAAAGCGCTAGAACTTCTTTGCTTTTATTCTCGTCCCTTATCGCGGACATGAGTGCCTTTTCTGTAATCTGGACGTGTCCTCCTCGGTCCAGTACAAGTGCTAGTACTTCTTTGCCTTTATACTCATTCTCTATTGCTGCCATGAGGACCTCTTCTGTAATCTGGACGTCGTTTCCTCCTCGATCTAGTACAAACGCCAGTACTTCTTTGGCTTTATGCTCATTCCCTATTGCTGCCAGGAGTACTTTTTCTGTAATCTGAATATTTTTCCCAGGTAGGTCGAATAGCAGCGACATTACTTCGTCGCCTAATGTCATGTTCCCTGCGACTGCTTCAACGATCTCTTCAGAAATCTGATCGCCTACCACCCTTTGGTTGAACAAAGATAACATCATATCTAATTCCAACGCCGCTGTTGAACTCCCCTGATCCAGTTTGATTGACGCTAGATTGTCCAGGTTGTGTCGGATTTCTAGGTGATCTAATCCATGTGCTCGAATTCTTATTTGAATCGCTTGTATACACAACTCCTCCGCCTTCGGCCATCGCTTTTCTTTCTGATATATCTTGGTAAGGTGATCTCTGAGTATTAGCGTGTAAGGGTGATCTTTCCCAATCGCTCTATCGCAGACTGATATTGCTTCTAAAAGCCTCCATTCTACATTATTATACTCTTCCAAGTCTTCTAATATCAGAGCGACGTCCCTCAATCTAATCGCTTCTTCGAGATAGCCGGCAAATGCTATATCTGAATGCCCCAGAGTCTCAATATCTAACTTGATTAATGATTCGTGACCTTCTCGCTTTTCCGGCCGTCTGGAGACCTTTGCCCAATCCCAGGCAAGTATAAAGTTATGCGGGAAGGTCTTTATTGAGTGGAAAAGGTCCGGCGCTGTACGACTTCCATTCTCTGCTTTTGTGGAGGGGCTAGCCGTGATCATAATAATAGCAAAATGATCCTTTTGTCGACGGATGATTGAAGGCTTTGAAGCTCCTTGAAGAAGGCAGACAAGGTCATTTTTCTGGATGGATTTTGCTGAAGCTTGAAGAGTCCAGTCAGACCCCCAAGCTTTAAAGAACTTTGAGTGCCCCTTTACTCCCGTGTAATCGATTTCGACATTCTGTCTGTCATCCCAAGCAATATCGCTCTTAACCGAGGATATTCGGCCAAGAATAACCCCCGCGCTCTTAATCATCGCTACCTCTTTGTCGTCTCGAGTCTCTACGATTATTTGCTCACTGAGAAGAAATCTAACAAGCCGTTCTAAAAGTTGCGCCCAGGGAACTCCGTAATTGGGAGACAAGCCCGCGTTGCTAAGATTATCAGTACTCATTCCAAGTAAAGCATACACCTTGTCGTGGCGCTGAGTAGCCTCGTGAGTGTGGTACATGTCTATTAGTTCACCTAGAGGGCATATATTTAGAGAGACGGTGTCTGATCCATTCATCAGGTATCTTGGCCGGAAAATTGCTCCTCTTATTAGATAGGTTATTGAACGGATCAAGCTCTGCAAGTCTGAACTATCACTGTAGATATTCTTTAATGACTCTACGCCTAAACAGAAGGCATGCCCGTCAATGCCCATGGAACCACACATGATCAAGACATGTCGAGCCGCACCGACTTCCTGAAGAATCTGCGTTAACCTTTTAGCAATGGTATTCTGCGAATTTCAGTCAACTGTCCTCTTACCCAAATACGGCGAAACCACGACCGTTGAAGCAGCGCAAGAATTGCTTTCCCGCTCGTTTCCTTGTTTGAAGAGTCAAGAGGCCCCTCTTTGCCCGCAGCAAAACGAATATCTTCCATCGCTCGGTCACTATCATCGGCAGCCTCCCCAAGCCAAACAATTACACGGTTTGCCTGGCCATAAATCTTTGCCATTAACACAATTTGGCGTTCTTTCTCTTGCTCATCCTCTTGATTAATGCAGATGGCATCTATCCATATAATTCGTTCAATAGAGCGATCCCGAAGACGCGATAGCGCTGCGTAAAGGTTGACCGTAACGGGTAAGTCATAATTTTCAACAGAGTCATTCTTGACTATGGAGATGGACAGAGGTTTTTCCGAGCCGCCCCATACATATGACAAAGCCTCGTACAGGTGAATCCCTTTGCTAGAATCTTGTAAAGAGTACTCAAAGAGTTTGCATTGTATGTCGGTTGACTTTGTTTCATTTGGAATCAGGCGAAGCAAGCGAATATGGCTGGGCTGCAAGATCGGAGAATAACAGGATTGAGACGACATGATACAAACCTCGTACTCAGAAGCTTTGAACTTACGCAAGTTGGATGCGTGGTTCTGATAGGCAGTGTGATGCGCCTAGCGTTATTGTTATGTGGACAATCCCTACCTAGTAGTCTGTCTTGGTGTTGTCCACAAATGTCCAGTTTCTGGCCTAGCCATTTTGAGAACAAAGCTTCCTCGCTTATAGGACACCATCACTTCCCCCCAGTAAAATAATATTCCAATCTTAGAATCACTACTAAAAGTCTTTGGGATTTAATGAAATCAGATTAACTGAACTGCAAGAATAACATCAATCATATTTACCAAAACAAGACAGAAAATCAGAAGCTGGAGTAAACATAGCATTCTTAATTTGACGAGCAGGTTTGATATAAATCGCTCGTTGTGTGAGTAAGTCGGAATGTGCCATCTTGAATGAATACAACGCTTCAAAAAATGGCCTCGGAATTGAAACAACGTGCTATAGCAAATAAGATAAAAAAGATTCTCAAGATCTGTGTGATTGATATTTCAGGACCTTCTAATCTAACACTCTGCAAAAGACCTATATAAGGTTTTCGCCCCTTCTCTTTTCTTTCCCTTTACTCGAGAAATAGATAAAACAAAGGAAAGAAAGATTGTGAGCCAGCTACACATGAACCCAAGGGTATCTCATCCATCCATCCGCTCCATCCGTATCCGTATCCATTCCCTTCTATGTGCAAATTCGTTCCTTATTCCCTTTTCTGTACAGTGCCAAATGTTTTACCAGAACTCCATGCTAAAATCAAGACCCGGAGGAAAACAAAAACAAAATGCTCCAAAATGCCAAAATCAATCCATCCTTATTAATAGATGAAACAATTCATCATTCCACATACACAAAACATAATTCTTCTATCTTTTTACTCATTTTCCCACGATAACCCCTCCCAAATACCCCATTTCACTCATCAACTGTTCTAGCGCGCTCATATTTTCCTCTCCACTCGGGGAGGTAGGTGAATAAGGGGGTGCGGCTCCAAATGTTGTCCTGCTGGCAGTCTGAGTCAACTGAGAGAGTGGGGTCTCCTTCCTGACAGTCAGTGCCGAGGCATACTCTCCGTCCGGGAGGCTATAGCCACTGAAGCCTGGGGCTGGGGTCTCTGACAAGACCGGGCTGCACGTGTACTCATCTCCACTGCCGCTATCTGCAGTAAGGTCTTCGTCATTCAGATCCGAGATTGAATGGCCATCGCTGAAGCTGAAGTCACTGTCTGTTGGTGATGTGATGGTGGTAGAGATTGTAGAGACAGAGAAGTGCGATCCTGGAAGTTCAGCGGCGGAGACTGCAGACCTCAGGCGAAGAGGAGCTGGCATAAGAGGAATATCCTCTGGTAGTTGAGGAAGTGGCTTATCATTTGAAGAAGTGCGAGCGCGACCAACTTGAGAGCGGGCACCTGATGGGGGAGGCGATAGGGGTGTAAGAATGCTCTTCTCAACAAGCGAGATACGGTTCAAGTGGCTGGCGAAATTGTCATCATCTTCGGCTTCCTCTGCAATCTCATCGGGAATCACTAGGGTTGGGACGCTGTATGGAATACTTTCCAGGCTAGCCGATTGTCGTAATGGGGAAGGAGATCGAGAATGTAGCCTCCTGAACGATTGAGGAGATGCCTCACGTGTATGAGGCACAGACGAAACTAACCTCGCATGCTCGGCGCGAGTAATAAGAGTGGAAGTACTAAGGTGTGCATTTCCTCCCAACGAGACCTTACTTGTTGACGAAGATCGGCCTCGTTTATCAATTTCTTGAGTGGGTGGGACACCTGGTGATCGAAGACCGAAAAACATCCTGGGTGACCATGGCGGTCTCTCAGTCTTCGGAGACAATGACCTTGCTGAGCGTTTCTTCGCCAGAACTGAGGTTGACGTGTTCAGACGCGGTAAGGACGGAGTAGGTGGAGGTGGTCGGGGGGTCATGAATTTATCGGCGGGATTCATTGTTTTGATATCTTCGTTCGTCATTGAGCTCATTGAAGCGCTTCGATAGCGAAGTGGTTGGACTTCCACAGGTACCCAGAGAAGATTGACTGGTTGACCTGGGAGATACGGGCAAGATGTAGTAAAAGGAATCGACGCGTCGTGGTGTTCCGTTCCGTCATCAAGCTCGTACTATAATTAAACACATGAGTTTCTTTGTTTACAGTTTCGGATAAACTCATAACGCACGTAGTAGTAATATGTGGAACCCATTTTCAAACCACCCGTTCGTTTGGGACTGCTACCACCATCCCCATCACAGATAATATCCTCGAAAGTATAACAGCCACGCCATTGGCCCCGGGCTCGTCTGGTGTCTCGTTCCATCCGGTATCGTTTCGTGAAATTATCCCACGACCCGACTAGATGAACCGACTGAGTGGATGAGGAGGTTTGCCTGCAGGCTCGTCAGTATGATGCAACAGGGATCGCGTAAAAATGAAGGCCCGTTATTTCATGAGGGTGTGTCTCCCCTTGATTGAATTTGGGCGGCAGATAAATATAAACATCGACTCTCTTCCCCGAACTCTAAATAAACTTCGGACGGGCGGACACCGCCAGAATTCAGTAATAGAAACTCGCTGATATAGAGCAAGTTTCAATACGGAGTTTGGTCCAGATGAATGCCAATTCGCCAAAAGCAAACTGTGACGCCAAGACGTCGAAAATAAGAACAGAACTCGATTCGACTTGAGTATCTGTCATAAGTACGATGCCAGAGATAGGTAGCCAATACTAATGTCAATGCCTTGATCGACGGTACACAAGCACAAAAGTCGGGAGTTACCCCATTGAACCTTCATCAGTAGATACAACCGTTTGCCTGGGTCTGCATTTTGCGTACAACGGCAAGGTGCCGGGGATTTAAAGATGCAGGGCCAGCAATATGTGCGATTGTAACCCACCTCAGGTTGGAGGGTTTTTTGAATTTTGAATTTTGAATTTTGAGATCTGGTGATCTTTGCTAGAATCCATAGATTGACCACTCTCCTCAAAACTTCTCATAACATCTCAATCCACCAATATCATTGTGCGATGGTAACAATTGTTTCCACCGTTATATAAATATTGCACAAGGGGTGGGATGGGATGAGTATATAACAATTTGGGATTTGAAGGAAAGTAGGAAATTTCGACGTACATCATGAAAGTAATGAGTGTTGTATCCATGATGGCGGTTTAAAACTCAGGGCCAGCCTGACAGAATTATAATTAGTATGGCGTGGTTGAAGACGCAAGTTTATTGTCTTCTTGTTGACCTGGGCGTGATCAAGGTCTTGTAGTAGCGGCTTGCTGCATGCTTCCCAGTGGCTAGCCGAGGGTTGCGTTCATGCGGCGACGGAGGCTTTTAGATAAATCTGCGAAATGAATCTTCCTTGGACTCTTGGAGTTTGTTTAGGATAGCCGCGAGGTTTGAGAGCAGGGCTTTGGAAACGTTATGGAATTGGGAGTCTTGGTCTCTGAGCCAGTGAAGTTGCACCTTTGGCTTCGGAAGCGCCGTGGTGGATGATGAGACGACGGGTTTCCAAAAATTGCAGCGCTTAAGGGATCCAATGTCGAAAACTTCCAGAAATAGGTGGATGAGGGTGACGGTAGGCTATGATTGACTGTGCATTGCTCCGGGAGTAAGTTGAAGTCTGATCAGTGGCACTGGCAATCACAATTGCAATGGGCAAATTTTGTTTGGTAGGTGGTGGTGGTTGTTGGTGGTGGTTGTTGGTAGTGGAAGAAGTATTTTACCAACCTTCTCTCCTCTAGCAGCCAGGAAGGTAAGTGTAGATTTTCTGGAATGAGAAACTTGGAAGCCCCAGTGGATCTGATGAATGGATAGCCAGGAAGGTCCGATTGAAGAAAAGATAGGACTCTGAAGTTCGGGAGGGTTCGTCTGCGGGGAAGGCGTGATGCCGGTGACGTTATGTATGGCCTACAGTACGCTGTACAGTATGATGATAATGTAGTTTCTGTCGAGCAGTAACTCTACTGGAATCGGGAAGCGAAAACTGCGAATGGAATAGAGAATGGAGAGTATTTTAACCCAAGCCCAGCCCAACATTAATTGCTGATCGTGCGCCAATTGGTGTAGTCCCGTGAGCGGAAGGGTTGGCTGGGGAAGGGGGAAGCTAAAAATCCAATAAATGATTCCTCTCAGACTTCCGAAAAGAGGGGTGGCGGCGTGCGCTTCAATCCGATCAGAGCAGATGCAGAACCACGAACTCCTCCCGGAGCCAAGTATTTTAGTTGTGCAGAGAGATCATTTGAGCCTTCGAGGCGGTGGGAGGGCGGCGGAGGCTGTCGAGCTGAACTCTCAAACGGTAGGATCGCCCTAGATTCAGCCAACACTAACAGAGGAAGCCAATGGATTTGATAAACTGGCGACCAAGTGATGGCAGACTTATAACCGGTTTTCCATGCCATCGTCGCCGGAACAACTGCTGACTCGCGGATGGACAGAGCCTAGAAGAGCGTCTAGTCTGGGTGAGAAACAATGCAATGCAATGCAACCTCTCTCTCTCTCTCTCTCCCACTTCTCTCCCCTTCTTTTCCTTCTTTTTCCCTCTAAGCATAATTTGTTTGTTCGGGCTCGCCCACATGACGTCGTCTATTGGCCTTCTCACGTTACACCCCCGTCACAGTCCCAAGGGCGGACTCCTGGACGGTCCCTGCAGCTCGGAAGAGTTTGGGGACGGGACTTCGACTTCGAGATGGGCCAGGGTGGAACAGACGTGGAACAGACGCCCTCGATCGGGGCATTTTTGGTTTGATTTCCTTCTGGCCGCACTCTGAGGTGTAATGTGCCGCATCGTGTGAGATGCCATTGACTGATGTGCAAATCTGGGCTGGTCGACAGGCCGTCTATGGGAGTACTAATTGTCGTCGTGCCATGCCATGCCGGGCAGCGCAGCGCAATACTGGAGTAGGACGATGCGGAACGATACAGTAATACAGTAATTACAGGACAATCAATCAATTTCCGCTATATTTTGGGCTGGATGATTATTCCATACTAGCTGGAGCTTCCGACATGCCACGCCGTCTGGTGTGGGAGGCGGCGGAAGGCCACGGAGAGGAGTGATGGGCTATTAGAGGCATGGATCTCCACCATGGGAATACTACTATGCTATCCGGAGTACTGTATGATGATTGCAGTGGTGATGACGGGAAGTGGCTGAATATGGCGATCACCCAGTAGTTCATTCCATTCCATTATTCAATCCTCTATTATTATTATTCTTGGAATCGAGGAATCGAGGCTGGGGAGCCGTCGCCGTCGCCGTCGCCGCCCAGCCCCTGAACCGCTTAGCGAAGTTTATGCCGTTTAGCCCCGAGCCGGCATGTTTCCATGTTCCATGTTCCATGTTCTACGTTCTACGTTCTAACACCAGGGTTGGAACGTTCAAGAGCGTTCAAACTTTTGTTTCTGTCACTAGAAAAGAGTAAATTACTGGACTGGACTGGACTGGACTGGACTGGATCGTCATCTCCCCTCAGAGAAGAGAACGGAATCGACTGGCTGACCGTGCTCCACGCCGCCGTCCCCGGCATGGGGGAGGTTGACGGAACCAGTGGGCCACCAAACCGCACCGATCGACGGTAGGGAGATCCAAGATGGTGCTAACGAGCAACTGCCCCTGAGACCAGTTGAGACGCGGCCATGTGATTGGCAGGCCTGACCTCTAGCAAGCCCAGCCCTGACGATATTAAGGACTTTGGAGATTGCACGCAGGAACTCCAAATGGGGCGGCAGATGCACGAGAAGTGGGATGATACTGGCACAGGACAGGCACTGCTCTGCACTGTTCTCCACTGTACACCAGTACTGTCCTCCGCACCCTTCACTCGGTGCCAGTCAGGACCTGTGCGCACGGAACCATCTCACGACTCGCCATCCAACGGCGCGTGTTGCTGCGAACGCGTGTGAGGGAACGAGGATCCGGCACAGAGGAGGCTGTGAGACGGGCCGCCATTATTGGCTCGGATTTTGAAACGCCCTTCTAAGAAAAGTACATTGGAGTACCGTAAGTCTCATCTCATCCATTGATTTTGTTATTATTGCGATTATGATTATCACGGGACGGTATGGTTTGTAATGGTGACTATGATGGGCTTCAATAATGTTTGCTTTGCCTTGCGCCGTGTGCCACGAATTTCCCACAATCAAAAAATCATCCTATCCTGAAATTTGAACTATTCTCGGACGGCGGGCGCCAACCAGCGCCTCCAGGAACGGCGTCGATCAAGAGTGATATCGCAAGGGGCATGGATGGCGTTTCTTCTCGGGCTTTCTATGATTTGATTGACACTGTATCAAGTTGAGATTCCTAATGTTACTAAGAATATTTGCCGGAATGCTACCCGCCGCTGAGCTTGCCACGTCTAATAGAATTAACCAAACCACGTTGTTTCGTTTCAGTGCCATGAGGATTATACCCCTCTCGTTTCTCCCTTTCCCTATCAATTTTTATAAATTTTATATTCAGATGCTCGAAAATCAGTCCATCGTCGGGCTGACATCGGATGACGGAGTAGGGGATCATCCCATTTTCCTCCCCTCTCTCCCGTTCTGTTCAGTCATCTATCTGATTTCTCGCCCGAATGATCACCGTAGATCTGGTGACTTTACTCGAGATCACCCAATGGCCGGGTTCCACGGAAAAGGAGCAGCGGGGATCAACCGTTCCTCACCTTTTTTTTTTCTGCGTCTCCAGTTCATCTCTCGGGGTGTGAATTTTGTGCAGAGTACAGAGTAAGATACTTTACTTTTGCAGAGCGTGGGTCATCAAAAATCTTAGTTCTATTTGGAGTGAGTGGCCATTCCGATATCTGCAAAAGTTCCCATTGTCTGTTACCGTTCATATATAAAAACATCTTCAGCCCGCTTTGAATCTCTTGCACGTCTGCCCATCCCTAGTAAACATATCATCATCTAGTAGATAAAGGTGTGGTAGCCCTCTCAGTATTAATAATATATTTATAACTATTTTATCCCAGCCCAGACTGAGTTCATGACCGAAAGAAGGAAAGAAAAAGGAAAGGAAAAAAAGAAAGTCTTAAGAGAGGAATCTATAAATAAATATGCCTATGTCAATAGATCTTCGAAATAGTGGGGTTGAAACACTTCTTCCCATGTAGAAGGGAGTGTGTTGTTGCGCGCTAACTTCACTCTTAAACAAAATCCCTCCAGCTCCAGCTCTATCGAAAAGATGGCAAGAGATTTTCGAAGCTTTGTACGCTTGCACTATTCCCAAGATCAGATTAACCATTTAATCTTTTCTTATAATTCTTAGCTGGCCCGTGTATACAATGCTTCACTTGAGAGGAACCAAGATAGAACAGATAAGTGGATTTCGATATTCTAAGTGAGTGAGGGGACGCATATGAGTATTAATTATTAGGTATCCCACACGATTACTCTCTCCCGAGACTGCTGACGTCTCAATAATGTACAGTATACATTACAACCCGCAAACCGTTAAACGCCCATGCTGTCAGTCATGTTCCAATCCAATCCGCCTTCCAAAAACACCACATCCGGAGAATGCAAAAATTAATAAAATAAAGAAGAGGAACACAATTGTCCTATTCATATAATACAAATTTTGTTTCCCTTTGTACTAAGTTATAACTGTGCCTTGTCTGCTTCGACTTGGACTTCCGCTGCTTTCTTCGACTTGGCATATCTCGCGCTTGTGTCCCCTTTCCAGACTGTCCCTAGTAATCGGTCCCAGAATGTGAAGAAGGGTTGAGAGAAATTCGTCTTGATACCCCAGCTCTGGTGATGAATATCATGATACCCAGCATTGTTGCTTGTGATATGTTGCAACGGGTCCCAGGGTAGTGCATATCCACAATGGTCGTCCACTGTCTTGAATGTTGAGGCAACAAAGAATAACATTCCTTGACGAGACGTCATTCCTGCAAGCTTATAGGCAATGCTGGCTCCAAGAGTATCCAGGAGAAATCCTTCGAAGGGATGGTTGTAAAGAGCCCCATATGCATATGGGACATACAGTCGGTGATGCCGGGCATGAAAAGAAGCTATAAAATAGTTAGAAGGTGAATCAATAAACCAAGCTCGAGTCCTCGACTTACTGTAAAGCCACTTATTCATGTGCATCGCGCGATGGAGAAAGTATTGCCATGTGTCTACGATAACGATTGCCAATAAAAACTGAAAAGCTGGGACAATAAACCAGTACAAGGCCTTTGCAGCAAATATCTCCCAAGTAGCAAATGCAGGCACTGGCGTGCCACTAACAACATCCAGACCTAGGCTTAGTGACTGATATTTTCCACCTGCAAGAGCAGCTGCTAAGAGAGGATGAGATCCCGAGAGGTTCTTTGAAATGGAGGCAGCGTTCAACCCGACTAAGCCCAGGAGCTGCGGCAGAGCTCTTTGCGCAATTCGTAATCTTGTAGCCCAGCAGGCGATATCATAGTCTTCTCTTCCTGTGACCTCCCCTGGTTCTGTAAGTCCAAGAACTGCACCCATCATAGTCTGGATGATTTGTTGTATTATTACGTCGCGTGCGACCTCGTATCGGGAGACATGATTTCTCTTCAAGATTTCGGCGGGAGTGTGTAATCTGTACTGGGGCCAGATATCGTAGACGTCTATGAAATGGAAGAACATAGAAAGAGCCCAGTATGCGGCAATGGGAAGTATCAAGGAAAGGGAGAAGTCTGAAATAAAGGGGACCAAAGGCTTGACTGGCGAAAGAGTGAAGGATGGTAAGGGTGGTAAATCGTACATGGCGGAAGAGTTGAAGATGGCAGATCGGTTAGCCATGGCTGCAGGTTGTAATGGCAGTTACCGTGTTGCGCACGAAGGAGTGTGAAGTGGTTTGAAGTTGAATTGCAATTGGAATTAGAATTGGGAGACGAAAGGAAGTTTTTGTATGAAGTCTGGTCAGGGAAAGCTGGATGTAACGCCACCGCGCAATCATCAGCCCAGCGACAAATCTCGCTAAGTTTTCCTATCCGAAGGTACCGGCAATCCCGCTGGATCAGCTGATGGGGCTCCAAGGGGGAAAGAGCAGGGAGATAAATGGCGTGTTGGAGAAAGAAGAGAAGAGAAGAGAAAATAAGACAAGACCAGACAAGATGAGAAGAAAAGCGGGAGAGTGGTACAGGACTGTAGCATTTATCGTCCTGGATGATGGGAATGGAAAGCGATGGGGGACCCGCAACGACGCAATTGGCATGTGTTGTCTTACTATGCTGTGCTAGACGGTATGCGCCTCCTATCTTCAGACCAGAGCGAGTGGCCCAGTCGCAGTTGCCCTCCCAGCAACTGGATTCTTATCTGAGCCTTACGGCTTCAGGCCATAAGGCTGCAAGGCATCAACCCACCATCCTGATTTGGGAAAGCCTGCCCCTCCACAAATCCCTTTGTGATTTTTCCAAGTACAGCCCACCACCGACGAATCGACAATTTAGCTTCGTGGCCATTGCACTCTCTTCCCAACATCACAGAGAATCTTTAAAAATTTGCTGTCAAAATGATTATTTATAAGGTTCGTGGATGTCCCATAGTTCGACACCGACCCCGCTTCTCTTGTCTCGAATCCAGAACCCGACTTCTTCGCCGGTGAATGAATAGTAGGCTGACCCAGCTCTTGTATTTATAGGATATCATCACCGGTGACGAGATTATCTCGGACTCCTACGATTTGAAGGAGGTCGATGGTGCCGTGTACGAGGTCGACTGCGCCATGATAACTCTCGGCGCCGTCGAAGTCAGTGCGTTCACCGCATCCCATAAATCAAGAAGATATCTAATACTAGAACATAGACACGGGTGCCAATGCGTCTGCCGAAGAAGCTGATGAAGGTGTCGAGGATGGTGCTGTTCAGGTCAATAATGTCGTGAACTCTTTCCGCCTCAACTCGACCTCATTCGACAAGAAGTCATATCTCAGCCACTTGAAGGGTACATCCACCCACTTTGAGCCTCGAATATATTCTGACTTTTATTGCAGGCTACATGAAGAAGGTTAAGGAGGCATTGAAAGCCAAGGGAGCTTCCGACGAGACGATTACCGACTTCGAAAAGGGTGCCCAAAGCTATGCTAAGAAGATCGTCGCTAACTTCAAGGACTATGACTTCTATATTGGCGAATCAATGGATCCTGACGGAATGTAAGTTTTCTGAATTCAATCTGTGAGAGGGAAGTTACTAATTGGCCTAGGGTTGTCCTTATGAACTATCGCGAAGATGGAACCACCCCTTTTGTCACGGTCTGGAAGCATGGTCTTACTGAGATGAAGGTCTAAGCAGTGTCAGATGCATCTTGTTTTACTTTTTTGCATTATCATGGTCTCTAGAGACATGTACCTGCATCTGTTCTGTTGAATCCGAACATATCACCCAAATAAGACTAAATACTTTCCCTCCTTCAAGGTTCCACAAAATTATTGGTTTACAATTTGCATCACAAAAGTTACCTCACTTCCTAGCCAACAGTCGGCTAAGTAATAGGTTACTCCAAGTGAAAAGCTAATTCCATGCTGTTAATTTTAAAAACCTCGTGTAGAGCGTTATTGCAGATCCATCACCCATCTGAGATCTTTATACTCCCACTGACTGGCTCCTTTGCCAGCCTATTGATGATTCTTAAATATCTTCCTCCATTTCAACTATGAAAAAATTGCTATAAATGGCTTTAATTTTCTTTCTATTGTCGAATAGTGACTTTCGGAAGTCTCTTAACTGCATATATTTTAATTCTTTTTAACTTCTATAAACTGTTCGTAAAATTGCCAATATTACACTACCTCCACTAGCCTTCCCATTTATCCTTTCTAAGAATTGCTAACAGACTCAAAGTTACGTTTCATCAAGGACTGTGAGGCTTTTTTTTGTACGTGAATTTAGTTGGGGTTGCAACAAGGACCAACCTCGATGTGCCTTTGAAATTTCTGTCTGCATGGCTCGACTGCCGAGCATGTTCACTGTCGGCCAAAACGGCCTTCTCAACTTACTCATATTTATTATAGTTCCATCAGTGGATAATTATTTACATATACATAACAAAATGTATAAAAGTTGTGGAGGCTAGGTGGGGAAGTGTCTACAGACACACCTAAACTCGCTACAGACTGCTTGATTCACAAGATCACCCCGCTAATGCCGACGTCACCGATCCGAGAGTCTAGGAACATGGAACTTGAAGGTCTCCACCAACGATGTCGGGCTTAAGAGATATTGCGAAAGGTGGCTGGCATCCCAAAGGAAAAGATGGAAAGTCTGAAGAATCATGGAGGGGCGACTACAAGGGCATCAACCAGGTTGCTGGTTGGATGGGAAAAGGTAAAGACAAAAAAGCTGAGACCAATGATCATGTATCGCGACCATTATCATCACTAAAAGACCCGGCAGCATTTGGTCCACCTCCGAAACACAACGACAGTTATGGTTCAACAATCAACCAAAGCCAGAATAGTCCTGATGCGGGGGGACTTGGTATGCAACGAGAGGCGGAAGAAGAAGAGGCAGCGAAACCTAAACCACCTCCAGTTCCCTACCGAGCAGACACTACAGGACTATCAACTACACATTTACCACCTCCGCCAGGGCGAATAGATGGCGCAGATGGGCGAACACCTCCGGTTGTAGGGCAAAAGCCAAAACCAAGCCTTCCACCACGATTGCCACCCAGAACAAATTCAAATACCACAACCTCCCTGCCATCGGCCGAACCCGAAGCACATAGGGGAATTCTCAACCAAGGGTCCTTAAGTAGACTATCCTCCGCAGGTATATCTGTTCCCGAATTCGGAATTGGAGGAACAAAAGGGAAACCAACTCTCCCTCCTCCATCACTAGCAACTCGGTCTAGAAATCCTATACCGGCTGCTTCACCTGCTCCCTCTTCACAACTCAACGAATTACAATCCCGTTTCTCCCGCTTCTCTTCCACGTCCCCCAAACCAGACAGCCCAGGCGAGGGAACAACCTTCGCTCAAAAGCAAGCTGCGCTGAAGACCGCGTCTGCCTTTCGAAACGATCCTTCTTCTGTCTCGTTTAGTGACGCAAAGGCGGCAGCGAGTACTGCGAATAATTTTCGAGAAAGACATGGCGACCAAGTCAAGTCAGGTTGGCAGTCTGCTAATAAGCTGAATGCAAAATACGGGATTACTGATAAAGTAGGAGCTTACGGGGGAGTAGCAAATACCCAAGCCTCGGAACCCAGCACTCCACAGCCCGAAGCAAGGGAACGTGAGAATGGAATTCTTGCAAATAATGCACCAGTCACAAGTACTCTAGGAAAGAAGAAGCCACCACCACCGCCAGTGAAGAGAGCGAACTTGTCAGCCGCTGGAGTCCCGAAGGATGCTGCATCACCACCGCCCATCCCTCTGTCTACTAGACCAAAGCCTCAAGTAAGTACTAACTATTAACAGAACATTCTGTCTTTTGTCTTTGCGGCAACTATTTTATTCTAGTGTGGTATTTCTATTGTCTTCTTGCTCCCACTTCCTTGTACTTTAATAGATGAAGCTTTTCGAGATGGACGGCTCTCTAGTATATTTTTAGACCATCAATTATTCGCCTCCGTTCTTTTATGGAATTTAACTAGAACTAAATGAATAATTCAAATTTATTACATAGCTTTTTGGGATGATTCACTTCTATCTAATGTTCGATGCTATCTATAAAACACATTTCGTACCCTCAGTATTTCTTGCGTACCTACTTCTTTTGCAACAATTTTTATCTTCACTATGGCCAAGAGATTTAAGTTAAATTTACCCTTCCTCTCAGTTTTCGTCGGGGTTCCTGACTATGATGGAGATGAGAGAGTACCCTTGGTTTCTCCTTCTAGTGCTCATGAACGACAAGGTTTTATAAACCGACGTAGTGAACGTCATGATCATAAAAACTATATATCTGCACGTAGCCATCGACAAATAGGACGTACACTAATGTCGACGCAGTCAAATAATTCCCATGAAACAAAAGACCTGGATCTCGACCTAAAGTCCCTGTGGTTTGCTAAATCACCGCCTGCCTTCCCCCCACAAACCCTCAACAGAGATGGAAAGTTAACTTACACATCTTCTTCGGGATGGTCCTCTTCTGGTGTCCGTAAAACGCACACGTTCACAGCTCATATTCGTGATACATCAACCTTGGAAAGTCACAAGATCCACTTGACTTGGGACGCTAGCAATCCAGGCGTAACTATTAAAGCCGAGCAAAAACATTATCCACCTCCACGAAAACTCTCTGGAAGTGAGCTTGAAGCGTATCGGCAGAGGTATGCAACTCTTCTACAAAACAGATGTGTAAGAGCTGACAATTTTAGCTACTCCGAGGCAATAGCAGAGTGGTGTGAATCACAAATGGGTCAAAAAGTCGGAGATGGCGAGTGTTGGACTTTAGCCCACGATGCTCTCAAAGCTATCGCAGCAAAGTGTTCTTCTCGCGGCCAGGAGCCATGCATGGCTTCGCAGGGCGTCATTCACGGCCATATCCTATACTCTTATCTTCCAGATAAATCGCCATATCCAGAGCCGAGAGGAGGAGTCATGGAAGCCAACGTGGCTCGAGGAGATGTAATCCAGCTCTGGAGAGCCCATCTCAAGTCGAAAGACGGAAGGCAGAGCTGGGCTGGAGACCCAGGCCACACGGCTGTCATTACCCACGTCGAACCGAACGGGGTTTTGAAAGTCGTAGAGCAAAACGTTGGGGGTCTTAAAATCGTCAAGACGGGATCCTATAATCTGTCGGAGATGGTCAAGGGCGAGGTGAGAATATTTCGGGCTGTAGGTGAGAGCTGGATTGGAAAGTTAGATCCAAGTTGGTAGACTTTCTTGTTAGTAGGGCAACAAATTATCTTAGTATTAACTGCCGTAGTAACACATGGATTTATCCTATTGAACCTCCTTCTGAAAGCGAGTGACAGTAATCTGTTTGTGAAGTGTTTAACTACCCCAAACAGCAAGGAGTTGGAATAGTGTATGTTTGGAAGGACTATAAGTGACATTAAATAAGTAGCTTGAAATTCCCCAAGGAGGTTAACGCTTGAACATTTGTTCAGAAGTTCATTAAATTGCCTCTCATGTTAAGTACTCCTCAATATTTTTAAACAATGGATAAACTTCGTACTTATGAGTAATATGCAATATTCAATATTCTTCTCAATGGCGTGATGTGTTAGCACTTCGGCTATTTCGTGACATCGCTAAGACACAATTTCCAAAAAACATGCCAAGAAAATTCAGATTTAAACTTAACAGAACCCCGGACAAACCAATAAAAAATCAAAAGGAATAAGATACGAAAAAAATGCAAAAACAAAAATTTATCTCGAGCTCGGCGCGATTCGAACACACAATCTCTAGAGGTTTCCGCGCATGTTAAAACAATGCCACCGAAATCTAGCGCCTTACCATTAGGCCACGAGCCCTAGCTTGTTTCGAAAGCTGTTATTTGTGTACATACGACCATTTTGCGTTTTCTCGGTCGAGTTTGCTCCGGAAGGCTCATTCAAGAGAGGGGGTGCTTCGCTTAAAATATTTTGGAGGGGACTGGATGATGGATGGTGACGAGCGCTCATCCGTGGAAAGGTTATAATTCTTGATAATAAAAATCTTGAAGTTATAGATGGCTGAAGGGAAAGTAAGATTTAGAGCTTAGCCGCACGTTCGCCATGAGCTCGAATTGTTTGAATCTTATTGAACTTTCCACATTCAAGCCTATCTCAGAACTCGTGGTACTGTAAGGTCCACTACTGCTCCCTGTAAGCCTAGCGAGGTCGGAGCTCTACAGTCATGGAAACAAGCTTCAGCGATAGAGCTTCTCCTCCTCCTCACCGCTCTCTACGCGCAACATTCTTAAAGAGAAGCAGTCGCTACTCTTCTCCAGAGGAGTGGTAATTAGGTCTTCAATTGGGAGATCAAATTCCTAAACTATCTTCTGGAGACTGCCCTTTCTTGCTCGCTGTTTGCCCTGAGAGCAGTCACGCGAACATGTCCGCCTCGATTCCTGGCAATCGAGAGCTACCAGCTTCTCAATATGACCTCAGTACGTATTGGGGAAGGGTATGCCATTCGGCAGATATCTCAGATCCCAGGTGAGGAGAAATTACTTTGTTTTCTTTTGAAAGGTGCATTTATTCCTGCGGGAATCGCGGTGCTAGTCGATCCATGCTAACTTGATTTTAGGACATTACTTGTTAATAGTGCTGGTTTGGAGCATGCAAAGAGTCTGATCGCGGCATATAAGCAGGGAAAGATCAGTGATATGAATGCGGAGGTATGGAGTGCGAAGAAGATTGTGGATTCAACATTACATCCTGGTAAGCACAGAATAATACTCCTGAGTGTGCTGGAGCTAATTGCTACAGATACGGGCGAACCAGTCTTCCTCCCTTTTCGAATGTCATGTTTTGTACTGTCGAACTTGGTTGTCACGGCTGGAATGCTCACACCCGGACTCGGAGTGAGTTACATACATTAGTCCTTATGAATCATGGATACTAAGCAAGAGGCAGACTACCGGCACACTCCTCTGGCAAATTACCAATCAGTCCCTCAATGTTGCTATTAACAATGCGAACGCGAATAAGTCGACTCCATTGTCCGTATCCAAAATCACACAGTCATACTTCCTTGCAGTCGGGGCCTCATGTTCTGTTGCTCTGGGACTAAACGCCCTCGTTCCACGATTAAAACGAGTTAGTCCCGCAGCAAAAACAATCCTCACACGGTTGGTACCATTTGCTGCAGTTGCAAGTGCGGGGGCATTAAACGTGTTCTTGATGCGTGGCGAAGAGATTCGAAAAGGAATCGATGTTTATCCTGTCTTATCCGAGTCGGACAAAGCTAAGCTTGCAGAAGAAGGCAAGTCTGAGTCCTCGGTCGCCTCTCTCGGCAAGAGTAAGAAAGCCGCCACTCTTGCGGTCTCGGAAACGGCGTTGAGCAGAGTATTAAACAGTTCTCCAATCATGGTCATCCCGCCGTTGATTCTGGTCCGACTGCAGAAGCAGGAATGGCTCAAGAAAAACCCAAGACTCACCTTGCCGGTTAATCTGGGACTGATACTCACAACAAGTCTTTTTGCGTTACCGTTAGCCCTGGGAGCTTTCCCGCAGAGACAGGCGGTCGACGCCGCGTCTTTGGAAGAAGAGTTCTGGGGGAAGGGCGGGGAGAACGGAAAGGTTGTGTTCAACAGAGGTATATGAGACATAATATAGGATAAATAGGCAGCATCCCACGGTTGTGTTACCAGTATGGCGTAATACGGTGGACAATCTGAGATAGAAGAGAAAAGCAACATAGATGGCGGGCGGACTAAGTTTAGCATTTACACCAGGAAGAGGGGATAATTCGAAAACAAGGCGTTTTCTATTGCCTGCAGGTTTCGATCTTGTTCATCTTGTTGGCCCCTCTCGCGTCCCAAGACGCGTTTTAGAAAATATTACCAGAGTCGCATCTTTCGCAGCATCCCCGCCAAAAAAAGTTCCTCAATCTCGAACCCGAGACAGGATATACCTTGGTACGATATCACGTGATGACAGACGCACAGGTCTTCCCGTTCCGTCCCAACTTTTCTGTTTTGCTTTTCCTTGATTCAAAGCATTACCTTTTTTTCCTTTTTCCCCCCTTCGAATCAATCGAGCACACGCACACGCTCCAGGGTGAACGCCAAAGGAGATGCGACGTGCTTTATGGGCGGTGCACGTCCGTTCTGTTCAAGAAAAGAGAGACAAAAAGAGTGAGCGCGAGAGAGCCTACCAGAAGAAGGGAAAGAAAAATCAAATAAAAATAACCATTTTCTGTTTATGGTAAAGGGAATATTTTTTATTTCAACTTTATATGTTTTTTTTATTTATTAGTTATTTATTATTATCAGAGTTAGGCAGGTGAATCACGCCTTCGGGGCCATGCCTTTTGGGCTAGGCAGAACGTGTGTGTGTGTGTGTGTGTGTGTGTGTGTCTTGTCCCTACGTTTCTGTTTTCCAGCCCGGTGAAATGATTTTGAGAAAAAAATTGCCACTGGGGTGGAAAAACTGGTGAGAGAGTGAGAGAGAGAGAGGGAGGGGAACCGAAATGTAAGGCGAGGCGAGGAGGCGAGGCAAAAAAAAATAAGGGCCAAGGCAAAAAACAAGAGGGAAAGAAAGTGTGCAGCGGACCAGTCACGCGTTCCAAAGGCTAAGTTGGTGTTGGTGTTGGTGTTGGTGTTCGGAGATCGAAAAATGGGTTTCCACGCCTTTCCCTTCTTCCGTCGGCCGAGAGTCGTCGCGGGTCTGGAGAGGTCTTTTTTTATTTTATCTTGAGAGTGTGAGTGTGAGAGTGAGAGGATGGGGGATGCCGCTTGTAGATCCGTATATGAAGTAGGGAGGCAGTGGGGAGGCGCGGAGGGTTTGTAGTTTGAGATATGGTTATTCAAACGCGAAGGAACCCTCCAAGCCCCAAAATGAATAAAATGTCCGGCGCGATTTATTCGGCGGGTTTTTTTTTCAACTTGGATATTTTGGTTTGGGGCGGGGAAGGATGGAGGGTTTATTATTATTATTATTTTGTTGTTCACCCCTTAAAAAGAGAGGTGAAGGAGAGGAGGAGGCGAGAGAGTGAGTAAGTCAGTCAGTCAAGTCAGTCATTCATGTCAGTCCCATCTTTTTTATCCTGGGGACCCATTTCCATCTTTTTTTCTCTTTCCCTTTTCCAGGTCGTTTACGTGTGTCGGTGTGTGTACGAAATTCCGCGGGACCGCACGCGAATTAAGGTGGTTCCCGCCGGTAAATTGTGCCAGGCCACAAACCACATCCTGGGTCGGTGGTTTGTTTGAATCGAATCGAATCAATTGAGGGGAAGGGGGGAGGGGGGGGGAGGGAGAAGAAGAGAGGGAGAGGGAGAGGGAGAGGGAAGAAGGAGAAGGAGAAGGAGAAGGAGAAGGGGAAGTGGAAGGGGAAAACGGGAGGGGAGGGGAGAGGGGGGTTCGAAGGGCTGCAAGGCGGAGATTCCGGCACTTTTGGTTATTTTCTTTATTTTTGTCCACCTGAGCTTATTCCGACCGGGGCGCACTACTCGTTGGAGGAGGATATTGGAATATATATATATGTGTATGTATCGGGACCGTATATCTCCGCCGTATAATATAATACGGATGGTGGCCAGTGGCCAGTGGCCCGTGGACAGGTGAACGGTGGGCATGGGGATACGGGACGGTCTGATCTGCCTTGGCTGGGTTGGGTGGTGAATCCTCGACAGTTTTGACGGTGGCGTTGAGTTCGAAGTACAGTACAGGACAGGACAGGACCGTATGGGTCAAGACCGAGTGGTACTGTACTGTACATATAGGACAAGTACAAGTACAAGTACACGTACAGGACTCCGTGGAGCGCCGTCGCCTGGGCGGGGATAAATTCGATCGTGTGGTGCGCCCTGGAAAAGGAAGATGGATGATGTTGATTGTTGTTGTTGTTATTGTTATTGTTATTGTTGTTATGATGATGGTGATGGCGGGTTTCTTTTTGCTTTTCTGCTCTTTTCTTCTTCGGTCGCCTTTGTCCCCTCTCCCGATCGGAATGGCAGACCACGCCCGATGTGATATGCCCTGAGGCCAAATGATATACCACCTACCGAAGTAGGTACCGTACATGCTGTAGAACCCACCCAACGTACGGTGCGGGACTGTACCGTACTATCCTGGATCCCCGCAACTTGGAACATCAAACTCCACCGCCCCAGATGGAACGAAGGTGACGATGCGGCACGAGGTGTGGGAGTGGTGTCGACAACTGATGATGGTTGATGGTTTATAATATATTGCTGGTAGCAGCGTCCGGTACCGTGAACTCCTGCATCTTGTCCTGTCCTGTCCTGTCCTGTCCTGCCCTGTACTGTATCCTGTATCCCCATATCCTACAGTACAGTATTGCAGCCAGGCGCCGGAGTGGAGTTGGGCGCGCTAGGCCCTGACCACAGCCAAACACAATCCAGTCCACTACACGACACCCCAAGTCTCCCAAATGTACCGTAAGACGACCGGACAACCACTGACCACTACTGACGACTGTCCACTGTCCACTGTCCACTGTCTACTGTCCACTGTCCACTGTCCACACTGCACTTGACTTCACTGCACTGCGACCAACTGCTGCTGCTGCCGCTGCTGCCCTGGTCTGGCTCTGGCTCTGGCTCCTGCAAACTCTCGCTTCCTCGCTTCGGACGGCGAGTGAGCGACTAAGACGGAGGAAACTCAAGCCCAAGCCCAACACACCACACTACCACCACGGCCACCACCACCACCACCACCACCACCCCCGACACCACGACTCC